>VXBU01003001.1:180062-222766 GCA_013400315.1 Bombycilla garrulus | reverse complement strand
CCCCAGCTCCCACTCTTCACAAAGGAATCAGTTTGCCATTCTCTGATCATGGCAGGTGTTGTGCAGTGCAGAATAGCTTGGCTCAAAGGTGCCCCTGGGAATATGACAGCCTTCATGAGAGATGACAACAGATTCATTTATATTGGGAAACAACTTTGATCTCCTGCTTCCTCACACCAGAAACAAGATTCCAATGAAGCAAATAAATTAGTTACTTTCCTTTGTCCTGAGTGGAAAGCAGATATAAACAAAAGCAGCTCCATGGAAAAAGACTGCTCAGAGCCCAAAAGCACTGAAGAGGGCTACCTCTGGCCACCTCTCTGCAGNCCCACTCTTCACAAAGGAATCAGTTTGCCATTCTCTGATCATGGCAGGTGTTGTGCAGTGCAGAATAGCTTGGCTCAAAGGTGCCCCTGGGAATATGACAGCCTTCATGAGAGATGACAACAGATTCATTTATATTGGGAAACAACTTTGATCTCCTGCTTCCTCACACCAGAAACAAGATTCCAATGAAGCAAATAAATTAGTTACTTTCCTTTGTCCTGAGTGGAAAGCAGATATAAACAAAAGCAGCTCCACGGAAAAATACTGCTCAGAGCCCAAAAACACTGAAGAGGGCTACCTCTGGCCACCTCTCTGCAGTCAATACAAATGTGAAAAAAACCCACAGACCTTGTCCAGGTTCAGACAGTCTAGCAATGAAACAGCCAAAGCACATATTGCCAAGATTTGTTTATCATTTATGCTTCCCAAGAGACAGCCACTGTCTTTTGTTTCAAGTTTATCATCAATAAAAACTTCTACAGCTCCCTCCACCCTGCTGTAAACAGAGAAAGGGCAGTTGGGGGTCATACTTTATGATCCCCAGGCACCCTTTGGCCTTCAGCCAGCATGCTGCACATCCTTGCTTTTTAGCTCTCCAAAGCAGAAAAAGCCACTACAGATGTGCTGTCTTCCAAGCACCTGCCCTGCTGCCACAGCTCCATTGCCCCCAGCCTGGCTGTCAGCTCTGCACCGCCCCTTTGCCACCTTTGCTGCTGCACTGCCTGTAGCATCACTCTGTGGTTTGTCTGATGCCTTCTTGGTAGCAGAGGAGGTATGTAAAACTGAGAAGCAAAAAGAATGCAACAGCCTCCTGACATCTGAAAAATTACTCTTTTCTTAACACTACTGTGCATCTGCTGGGATCATTTCAGATGGAAACAATTGGTATTAGTAAGCTATACCTCTCACTTCAAAACATAGCTACAGCCTAATGCTCAATGCCTGTTCTCTCCTAAAAGGACTTGGGGCAGAGGGGGAGGTTCTTATCTGCCTCCCCTTGCACATTTTAGATTAGTTTCAGACCTCGAAAAGGTTTTAAAAGACTTTCACAGTAGGTGTCCTCATGTCTGTGTCTCAGTCCTGCATCCCACCCCCTCTCCCAAGACATACTGGCTGCAACAAGGCAGATACCCATTCAGCCTGTGCCCACTCTTTCCGTTCTTGCTAACCAGCATTCAAACCTAAATCACAGAAGATGGGGAAGTCATCACCTACTTGGTCACAGTATCAATCACCCCCATCTAACAGAAAATGTGACACCTAAAATCAATGAAAGGCACCCACGCCATTCCCTGGCTGAACCGGCGGATGGGGAGTGGGGTAAGGCTGGAGGAGGAAGAGGAGGGAAACACCTGCCGCCAAACCCAGTGCAGTCCTGCCACACCAAAATTAAGGTTTACTGCTCGTCAGAGCAATAATGGCCATCGAAACTAGTCAGGAGAAGTGGTGTGCACATTTGCCAACTACTCTCTCTAGTGTGATTTGTCTATCCCTCATGACTTAAAGGAAGATCAATGTGATTTTAAAAGCCACTCTGAAACCAGAACATCTTTAAAAACAAACCTTGGCTCAGAACAAACTTTATGCGGATACCGCCGCGATACAAGCTGTATAAGCAGAGACAGACGTCTGACACACCGTCAGGGCACTATGACACACCGGCACGCCCTTGTCACCGAGTTGCCCATTTCACACCGAGAAATTTGGCTCCTTCTAAATAATCGCGATAAATAAAAGCACTTCCAAAGCCACAGTGTCCCAAAGCAGAGACCCTCACGGGGCTGACTCCACACACTCCACAATGATAAACGATTAAAAGAGTGAGATAAGCTTCCAAAGAGGCTGCAGGAAGCAGAAGTGAAGCCAACGCGACCTGCACTTTCCTTCAGAACTGGGCTGCCTCCTGAAAGGATAATGAGCACACAGAGCTATACTTACTCTTTCTCTTGAAAAGTTTCATGAGAGATTTAAGTTTTGTGTTGATGAAAACCACCATTTTCAAGGTGCTGAACTGCGACCCTGGAGTTGAAATCCCATAGAAAGGAGGAGATGCAGAAAGGTGACTGCCAGACTGAACCTGTTCAAGCTCTGCACACCAAATTTCTCCACGTTTCTCCCCTCTGCTTTTTTTTTTCTTTTCCCGAAATCACTTTAAATATGTCTAGATCTTCCTGATAGACGAAATAATTAACAATTCTTTAGCCTGAATTTCTCCCCCTCGCGTGTAACCCTGTGGGTTGAAAACAGCCACTTCCAACGAACAAAACAGGAGAAAAAAGCGCCCCAGCTGTTATTGTCCTTCGGGCAGGACGAAAAAAGCTTTCTTGCAGTCCACAGCAGTTACTCCACTCTTGTTCTCCTCCTTTCCTCCGATCTCCAAGTTTGGCTGCTCCAGAAAGTCCCAAGTTGGCAGGTGCTCGCTCTCCTTCCCCCGGCTGCAGCCGGTTGTGCCCGCGGACCAGCAGGAGATCTCGGCACCTTCCCTGCCCCCGCCCCTCCCGCCGCACCTCCCCGGTGCCGCCGCCGCCGCCGGGGGGCCGGGCGGCCCCGGCCTCCTTCCAGTTGCAAATGAATGTTGCATTTTCGTGCTAATCAGGATGCTCCGCTTTCCCACTGCTCCCATCCTTCCCCCATCTCCCCCACCACCCTTTTTTAAAAAATTCACCCTCTTGCTCCCACTTTATTAAGGATCCAGCGCTGCGCCTTAGCTCGCTACAACACGCAGTCTCGGCTCTGAATTGCCTCCCTTTCCAGTCCCACTGCTCCCCTCGTAGTCACTGCCATTGCCTGAGACATCAGCACACTAATTTTTACATATTGAATTTTATTCAGTTAAACTCCTAATTTATTCTTATTAGCGTCATCTCAGACCACATACATGGAAAACAAAATCGAGTTATTTCTGGCTAATGGAGATTCTGTTATTCATCAAACGAAACTTGTGCACGGTGATGAAATAGCCCAGCATTTTGAGATGCACATTACATCCTTGTGTCTTAAAAAAAATGTATCCGTACAGAGGTCCACAGCCATCCTTCCTAGCAATGAACTGCAATTTTGCAGAAGAGAAAATTCTAAGCACCAAATGAATGTGCTCAGCAGGGCATGCCCTTTGCACAATGTTCAGGCTCAAGAAGCAAGCCCTCCCTCACAAAGCAAGCTTAGGAAACCCCCTCGGCTTAACAGTGAAAAGGATTTTTTTCCTCAGGAAAAAGAAAAATGCCAGCAGCAGGGGGCTCAGGCTGACCCCAAAGCTGCAGCAGGATCCAGCCTCTGGAGCACAGCATGTAAAAAGCAGATGCTCCACAGGAACTTCTACATTTCATCAAATAGTTGAGACTCAGCACTGCGAAGAACAGACTGTAAACAAAATCTGTTCATCATTCTCTGAACACTGTATCATCAACATTTTATCAGTATTTTCCAAATCCAGAGATTTTGCAATTGCAACATGGGCTTGACATCGAAACTACCATGAGCAGCAGGTCTTTCCAGCAGCTGCTGATCCAAGAGGCATTTTGACTGGCTCAGCTCTGCCAAAGGGACCAGGGCGCCAGGACAATGGCAAGGAAGGCACCTCTGCTTTTTGCACTGATTTCCATCAAGTACCTTACACAAAAAATGACTCTGGCATCGAACTTCGATAACAATAACTATTTAGTGCTGGTTTTGAATTAAATACACAGTAATACTCCTGTCAGACATTTGCCATTACCTATACATCCACAAACCATAAAACGCTTGCTTGCTGGACACACACGGGAAGTGAGCTTAGAGTGACTCAGTTTCTAACTCCAGCTATATTGCCATCTGAAAGCAAACCAAGGAGATGGTGACTCTTTTTCTAGCGTGGTGTCAATCTTTTTAGGATGTAGGAAGTGCCTCTTCCTACACATGCCTCTTCCTTCACATGTAAGAACGGGAGCAGAATGAAAGGAGACCGTTTCAAGCTATAAAATGATGGAGTCTGGGCTGCTGGAAGTGAGACAGTCTCTTCCAAAGGTCTTTATGGAACCTCAGAAAGAGCCTTGCAAGCCCTCAGAAGCAAGACTTACCTTTTCATGGTCAAGCCACTGTGAATCAACATGATCCTGGGTACTTTGGGCGGCTTGGAATCCTCTTCATTTCACCCCAGGCTACAATGTGTGCCAAGTGCAGTGTGCTTTTTGTTATTGGATCCTCAGCCCACCCTGGAGCATTTCTCCTGCCTGAGAACAAGTACTTGACCACTATCCTCTTCCCCTGATCTCAGCATGGAGGCAGACATTCAAACCCAGCAACAAACAATACCTAAATTCATGTCTGCCTTTCATCCCCCTCTCCACCCCGACCTTGCTTCCACCTACCCTCAGGTCATGCTGTTAAAGAGGTCAGACATCAAAAATGGCTATCATAAGAGACTACTCCAAAGGAGGTAATACTCTGCCTACTCCTATCTGCACCTCTTCTTATCTGCACTATTCCAACAACAAACAAAACGTCTTCCCTTCTTCCCCACCTGAGACAAACCCACTAACTTCCATAAAATTCATCACATTGTCTCAACCCAGCTTTCTGTAAATGCTTTTCCTGTCCCAAGAAACTCTCATCTAATAGCAACTCTTGGAGAACTTAAAGCATTAAATGCCCATGCTCCTCTGCACTTAGCTTCCCGACATTGAGAAGAGAAGGAAAAGATGGGGGCAGTTTGAGAAAATTTATATTGTAGCCACTACGCAAACAGATAAAGGACTTCAGCCTCAAACACTGCAAATCCAGCAGACAAGCTCACAAAAATCCCCACCAAATAACAATAACAAAAAAAACCCCACCTAAAATTAATCTGATAGAATAAAATTTAAAAGCTTGTTAAAGCTAGATAAACCCAACATGAACAGTAGGTGTGGACACTGTGATATCAGGTCTTTACATGCGAATGACTCAGAGACAAGTAGCAGACTGGGGACACCTTGTTCTGTGACACACTTGCTACTCCACCTTGGACAAGTTAATATTAACCCACTGCCTGAGTTACCACTTCCTTAGAAGCAGGAATCACACACGCTGACACCCAAGGATCACAGAAATAGAGGAATCAGGAATATCACAAGGAATACAGAAAACATGGAGAAGATGTTCAGTAAATGCTAATTCTCACTTCATACTGGATAGGATTGATCACAAAGTTTGGCTCAAAAGAATGTTCTTCCTAAAAAGTCAGGGACTGGAGCAATAAACTGAAAGACAAGTTGCAGTGTCAAACAGCATCCTCAAAATTACAACTGTGTAATGAACTTATTAGCAAATAGCTTTTTTCTAGTTCAATGATATTAGTTTTTAAACCCTGAGTGGTTAAACTGATTCTAATTTTCTAGTAGAGGCCACATATATGTAGAAGAGAAGTAAAAATGAGTGTCTGCTTGCATATGGAATGCCTGAAACTACGCAGCCATTCCTTCACTCCCCTCCCTGCTCTATCCCCTCTTTCGAGGGGCTTTCCAGATGACCTGCTCCACGACAGCCATCTGGGACAGCCACCCCTCCACATTCACAGCAGCATAAAACATCGGCGCCTGTGAAACAATCTGGAAATATTCAGCTTCCACAGAAATATTTCCAGCTAGCCCCTGGGGGAGAGAGGCTCTTGTGTCTAGCCCCCATTCACAACCCACTGCCCTGAACCTTAGCACCAATGCACAAAATCCACTGAAAAAGCTGAAGCTTTATAAAAAGGCAAATGTTGAAAAGTGACATTCTTGGGTCGTTTGTAACCACAGCCAGAGCAGCTGCCCGGCAGCAGCCCCAGGGGCACCTGTCCACAGGGACACTGGAATCAGTGAGAATCAGTGAAAATCAGCGCTCTCTTCCTAATCACTGGCCAATGCATATATACAGTACAAAATATAAGTAGTGTTTCAGTTTAATAAAAACCCAAACAAGTAAAACACAAGAATAGCTACAGCAATGCTTTCCAGCTCCCTCCCACAAATGAAAACAAATTTTACCATTTTTTTCATGAAGGAGAGGTAAGCCCAACACATTATATATCTTATCATACTTATATATATATATATATAAGTTCACTAAGTACATATATCTTTGTAAGTTCTTAAATATGTACAGGTTCATTAAGGGAACGATGCATCAAAGCATTAAAATGTACCATCATCTCAAAAACTAAACTTCAAGTTGTAGGCCTTAGCAACTTTATCTGGACATCGGAAAAATCCTCATTAAACAACAGTTTAGCATTTATGACATTTTAAGAGGAAAGAAAAAGTAAGACCATCCAACAAAGCTGGGAACTAACTGCATTGTGAAAGCTCTTCCAGTGAGTCTCTGTTCAGTGCACAAAAGGAAAAGTGGAAATGCTGGCAAGCAGATGTACTCTAAACAATTAAATCGATGCCTTTGCTTTTACAGACACATCACTCGGTTGCTCTAAATAAGCTTCCACTGTGCCATCCCACAGCAGCTCACAGGGAAGAAGCTGTTGAAGGGCAGTTGTTTCCAGCACGTCTGCAGGAATGTGTCTGTGTAAGAAATGCTTGGGATTGCTCCTTGCCACCCCCACCACCCACTCTGAGCAGCTGTAGTGTCCAGAGGGGTGCAGCTATGGAAGGGACCCCCACGCACCCCCTCCCAGGCTGCACAGAGCACTCAGACATCTGCAGGGCAAGCCTGAAACTGAGAAGAGCTATTAAACTCCTTCCTGCAGGTCGCAAGGCTCCTGCCTGCCTCAGACCAAAACCACCCACCTTTAAAAGCTGCACTTTTACTTCTAGGTGAGACTTCTATCCTGAAGAAACAACAAAAAGGCCCAAGCTTTGTGCCTGTTCTGGCCACCTTCACCCATACTATTAACCATTTGCTGGTGCCTAAATAGACTTCTTGCAGAGCACATGAGTCAGTAATTTATGGTCAGAATGGGTTTCTCCCTCCCTGAGATCCCAAGCCGGCTGGCCCTCTCCCGGCATCTTTCGGGAGAACAAAAGTGCTCCCTCCACAAAGGCCGTCCCAGGCGGCACCGCATTCAGCTGCCCTCCAGTCTCCAGCTCCCCTCGCTCACAATGGCCTCTTTCAAAGCAACCTCAGCCTCGGTGAAGCGCAATACTGCCCCGGCTACTGAGAAATTACAATTCATTAAACCTGGGATCAGGAGGAAGAGGAGTAGGAGAATGCACAGGGGAGAAGGAACAAAGAAGAGAAAATATTTTATCCTAAAGCCACCGCAACAACACACCAAGAAGGACCCATGCCCCAGTGCAGGGGTAGGGAGTCAGGGCTGAGCCTGGGCCTGTGCAGGCTATTAGGAGGCAGGTATTACTTAAAAAGAGGCTGTGCCCTCCTTTATGATCCAAGATCACAAAGGATTATGCCTGCAGGCTCTGGGAAAGGGGCTGCCCGGCGGGGGCAGAAGTAAGATGGAGCAAGATGAGAAGAGAAGGAGAAGCAACACGACCTAAGCCAGAAAGGACAGAAAGCAGCAGACTGATTGATCTGATGATCCTATTTAGGTCACAGCACAATAAAGCTAATTCATTCCTTTAACAATTCAAAACATCTTTCCACAGGATCCTCTATCATGCAAACACATCGGCAGAGAGAAAAGGCAGCATTTGGGCAGGGCTGCCGGCAGACAAAGCAGCAGTTTCTTTTGGTTAGAGCATCTCCCCACACAGTAGTGGCAGTCAAGAGAACAGAAAACGTTTTGTGAATGAGCAATTTTGTTTTATTTTAAATTGCAGGGCACAATCCTTTTCCTTTGGCCATTTCTGAACCCCAGTTAAGGCAACTTCAGCTCCCAAAGAACTTTTCTCATTCCTTAGGGAATAATACCCTTTTAGGATGTCACCAGGAAGTATTCTCAATTTAAATTCCAAATCCACCTGAATGCTCCTGTGCTATGGCTCATCCTAAAGTACTTACCAAAACTGGCTGGGGCACATAAATTAGTCTACAAAATCTTGACTCTTATTTGCCCTAATAATGCACAACAGAGAAAATCCTTCTCTTCTGAATTAGTGATGGAAAATACCAGGCAGACGAGTTTGCAAGTATTCTCATTAGAATCATCCTGTAGGACAAGGAACAAAACCAACCAAACCAGACTGCAAAAATTCCATTTCTGAACTTCTGTCCCAAACAATCTCCCTGTAATTCCATCTTTGGCAGCTGTGCTCTTGGGCATCCACATTAATATCCAACAGACATCTTCAACTAATCTCAGTCTGCATTCTCCTTATGAGTGTCCTGAAGGGGACATGCTCCCTACTCATTTCACTTATTTAAAGGCCACAGAAAGAATTTTTGTAGCCTATCTTGGCCTCCCTGCCCGACATGCTCTTTGGCATACTTTTGGTTACAAATTCTTTTTTTTTCTTTTTCTTTCTGCTGACTCTCAATAAATTCTCAGTGGGTCTTATTTAAGCTTGGAGGCATTCTCTTAAAATTAGTCAAGTACATTCTCTAGTTTCCTAAGAACTTTTACAACCTACAAATGAAAAAAGCTAAGCTCCTTGAAAAACACCAACCTGCACAGAATCATACAACTGCTCATGCTGAAATCAAGCATCCATTTACTCTCCCACAGCAACATGAAAAGAAGTTTTGTTCATTAGAAACTTTCAAAATTTTTTACATGGAAAATGTTATCTGCACAACACAGTACTAAAATGTGTTGTGTAAAAGCAAACGCTCACACATAATAAATGGACATTTGCTATTGCTCCTAAAGACCTAAAATTTTTGACAAAATTTAAAAACCTAGGTGTGTTCCAATTAAAGACACAATCTGCCCTGAATTAAAAGTCTCCAGACTAAAGAAAGGCGTCGACTTCCTGTAACAGTGACCTAATAATTATGTTACTGCAGAATTCAGCAACTACAGGGAAACAACTGCACAAACATCTGTACCACAGGATTTCCAGAGAATATCTTTGGCTGGCCATGGGCAAATGATCAAATGATTGAATACCAACAGATTTTGAAAACTATTTTTAAGATTATATTTGTGTGGTCAGCATCTTCTTATCAGAAGGCCTCAAAAAAAACCAAATGAAAGGACTAATACTGTTAATCTGCTGAACTTTTAAAATTTATAATGTGAATACCAACATAAAATTTTATTAGCACTGGTTTGATTAAAAGTTTTAGAATCTGTTATTAATCATACACAATCTAGAGGCCCAAACCTCACAAAATGCCATGGTGGATCAGCACAAACTACTGAATAATAGTTGTGTTTCTTTGGGTAGCTAGCAAAATGCATCTAACAGTCGAAGTGATGATAAAATGATAAAGGTGCCTTGCCACCAGCATCTTCTGAAAGATCTACTGAGCACATTGTCTATTATGCATTTTATTATTGTGGCAATGGTTTCAATAAGTAAGTATGGGCAACAGGCAAACAACAGGAATCACAATCTTCTTCATCCAAATGTAATCCACAAAATATTAAAAAATACAGATTATCTCCCCTCCTACTTTCAGTCTTCAATTTCTGCCTCTGTTTCCTGCCAGACAGAAAAGGAGTAGACTTCTCGCTTTTCCTTCAGGATCCCCACTGCAGATACCTACATTTTCTTCTTGTTTTAGAAAAACTAGTTATTCCTTAATGTGTTAATCCTTGTAAATAAAACCTTCATAAAACCAACCCAACAAAAAAAACCCAAAAAACTGTAACACAGCAAGGGGTTTAACATACACTACTTAAAATGGAACATACCATTATTCATTACAAAAATGTCTCTTTGGTATCATTAGTTTCCCTACTAAGCACAAAATATAAACTGCAGAAAAGTTTGCATTTTTTTGGAAGAGCTGAAGTACAAGTGTAAATATAAAATTTGAGACAACTGAGGCTAGTTTTAAAGTTATTTCTCTGAGTACTTTTACTATTTGTTTCTGAAAACCTTTGAAAGTGGGCAGCTATAGCACCATCACTGCCACTTCAGCTCTGAACAGCCCACAGGCTGAATAACCTGACAAAACATCTTCAGAGTAACTTGCTCCCAGTGATGAACTCTCACCTGAAGACAACTGAAATGCAAGCATGTATCCACAATTCAGATTAGCACCACTTAAACTAAAACCACCAATTTATTTTTGGAAGAGCTTCTGAATGTATCATCCCACTAACAGGAGGTGCACTACAAATTAGATTTCCAACACTTAACTGGAGAGAACACACAAATAAATACAGAAACAACTATGGAGACCCTAAAAATACATTTCTGTGTAGAAATACCATGGGTTTTGTGTGGGCTCCCACGTGGAAAATAAGCTAAATCTTTCCAGTAGCTGTTAAGACAACAGTAAGAACAAGGCAGAGAAATATCAGTAGTTAACTACTACTAAGCAAACAACCCTGCCACCCCTAGATAACTGATAAAACTACTGTGCCCAACATTTCAAATTCAACTTTGGGGTATAGATTGGTTCAGAAGACTGTTAATGACTGACATACGTGCTATTATGTAATTGTAACAGGAGAGCATTTTTCATTATTAGTTACTCAAAAAAGAGAAGAAGCATGGTATTAGAAGTCTGGAAGAATCAGGTGTGAAATTTTCCACCAGCTCCAGGGCAGGGATGACCCCTAGAGCAGAAGATTCCATTTAAATGTAAAGGAGGTAGGAGATCATGGTCAATGTGAATAAACCTTCAGGAAAACCAGTCAATAAAATCACAGCAGTATTTTCCCAAAATTGGTATGCAGTGTGCATGAAAAGGCTCTTCCTTTTTTTCCCATCCTGATGGATAATGACACAAGTAGTCTTGACTCCAGCACCCATTTAGGATGTTTTGATGCAGCATTAAAAAACTTCAATCCCAATTCACTTGAGTTAGACACAAGCACCACCTAACAGGATCCCTGTTTTGCCATCATGCAAGGAATTGTCTAAGCTGATGCACACCAAAACTCAATTTACATATTTGTTTTTAAACCATAGCTGGTTTGAAGAACATACTTGAAACTACAGCCATTAAAAGTACCTGACACAACCACAGCATCTAATATTTTGTACAGAGCACACACCCAGCTCCAGGAACAAATAAATTAAAACACTGCATTCTTATAAGGCTTTGAGGTCCTTTTTAAATCAGGGTAATTAGCATCTTTCTTCTCTTTGGATTAATTAAACCTTCAGGAACAGGTTAGCATCACACCCAAGTAAAAAACTGTGCTCACCTTCAGCTATTGGACATAAAGGAGTGTCTTTTCCATGGATGTTATTAATTACTCACCCTAACACTGCCACCAGCATCTGCTTGGGGACCTGCCTGCTCCCCCCAAACAGCAGTCCACTGTTCCTGGTCTAGCCATAGCATCGTGTTTGTGGCAAATGTCTGACAAGCAGGAGGGCCAGCCTGGTTAAAAGACGCTGAGACCAACTATGAGGGATCATTCAGCCAGGAGGTGTGCCTAACCTGCTTTGGAGATGCTACCCAGCTCCAAGCTTAATTAGTCCTCCCTGGAACACATCACAAAACCACATAGAAATGATTTTATAAACTTCTGTTGATGCCTTTGGGCAACGACAAATGTGCTCCGCAACCTTTGTGTGGAAAACCTCACTGTTCCTAAATTCATTGTCAGACCACATACAGGACAATGAACAAATGACAGCACTAAACCAGAGGAGGAAAAGTTGCCCCACAGTCGTTGTGGCTCAAATCAGAAATCAGTCAGACAGGGGATGAGACCTTTGGGATGAGCAGCACATGGCCACTGACCCCACACAGAGCAGCTAGCTGATCATTGCCATGGAAAAGGCATCACAGACAGATAACTTGTCTTTCAACCACAGCATTTACAGTTTTTTGTATCTTCTCCAGCGACACCAGTTCATCCTCAGTTGCTGGGATCAGCCCTCACCGGTAATCTAGTCAGTCCTTAGTACACTTGAGATACAGTTTCCAAGCAAATGCCAGGAGCTGCAGCCTAACAGCCATAAGCAGTGCATTGGGGAATTCAACCTTTAAATTAGTAATTGTTAGGCCCCAGCCTGCCTGCCCAAGTAGAGAAGACACAGGGAGGCTGATTAAGTGCCCTTACGCCAGGACTGCAGATGTGCCATCGTGGGGTTTCACATTTATTCTCTTCCAATGACTCCCAGTCAAAACTGGTCAACTCACATGTCAGGCTCTGTTCCTGTAACTGCTGTAATGGCAGACAGTGCTTGCAATCCAAAATTCAAGCTGTGTCTTTCCAATCATGCTTCATGTCTATAATCCAGACTCCATGCTACTGTATATTACAGCACCAATTGACACATAATTGTGATGAGCCACCTAAAGCATTTTTCTTATTAAAAAAACCCACAACAACCCCTCTGCCCTAATATCTGCTTAGGCATAAGAATGTCACCATTATTGTTTGGTTTGCACTGTATGTTCTTAGAACAGATCAGATCCAATTTACCTCTCAACTGCTTATTAGCAATTTCTTAACTGTGCAACTGTTTGTGTCTCCTTTTGTGCCTTCCAATATAGTCTGAAAAATGCTTCTTAGGGAGGGTGTTTGGAACGATATGTTAATTAAAACAAAGGCTCTGACCCTCTCCCTTTCCTTTCAACTAGCCAATCTCTCTCAATCTCAGCCCTTCTAAGAGATATAGGAAACGCCAGCAAAATGCCGTTTGTTGGCAATGAGGTGGAACTAAGTCTTTAACATTGAAATATTCCTCTTAGAAAAGCCAAGCAAAAATATTTAATAGACTACCAAGACTGAGTTCTCTAACTCACTATAGATTCCACGTCCAGTCCTTCACTTTCTTTCACAGTTGAGATATTTCTGTTTGATCTGCCATTAACTTATTACTTCTTTCCTAAGAAAGCAAAGAGCTGCCCTTGGGCCTTCCTCTTACAAAACCTGCTGTCCCCCTCTGGCTTACAAATTGTAACATGGGTATTTGCTCTTCTTTCTAAAGAGAAATTAAGGGGAAGGCAGAGAAAAGCATCTCAAGGTAGACCTTGAGGACTTTTTTAGGTAACAGTCCAGCAAACTTTCTTTGCACGTATCATATAATTTGTCCCTGCTGCCCATACCTGCCTGTGGGACAGTGCTGCTCGGAGGCAGGAGACAGGCACCCCACAGCCTCCTGAAGGAAATGCTCTACAGACCGTGATAATGTCAGTCTGGGGGGTAACAGGACAGAAATCACTTCACGTCTACTCCAGCCTGCACCTGCTGCCCAGCAGAACTGCTGCACATCTGCTGAGGATGGCTGCTGCCTCCACACAGCAAGAAGGGAAAAAAAAAATAAGTTTAGGGTATTTTTCTCAAGTCCCACATTCAAGAAGATAAACTAAGTATCATTAAATATCCTACAAGGCAATCTGATGCCAGATAAACACAGTGGGCCAGGCCACTACCATTTGCTTCTTGCTGTAGGCTATTTTACACCAGTTAATCCACCTATGTCAAGGATTTTATTTTTCACTCTAAGAAATCCAGTTCTATCCAAGACTTACTACTATTACCTAAAAAGGCTACATACTTGGAGCAAAATTGCATAAAATATAAAACCCAAGTTTTGTACTCCTCTTGGATCTTGCAGCCTTGTTCCTATGAAAAGTGATTCCAGGCAGTGCAGGTGCATCCATCGGCACAGCAGGCAGACAAAGGCAGGTGGCCATGTGCCAGCAGGGCTGCCTTCTGCAAATTACCAAACAAATTCAATACCAACATACACAGTAGTGTTTTCAAAAATATGCAGGTACCATGCAAGATGCAATCCTTTCTAGTCAAATCCCTCTTAATTTTAAATACAGTAATTTAGACGGGTGAGAAAAACCCCAAATTTATTGCAAAAAATCAGACTGCATCAACAAGCTCCAGGCACCCTATCATTCTAAGATCTGTTGTCTGCAGACACCACTCTACCACTTCATTTTTTCTTTTCCATCACTAAGTAGCCTTCACTCTACTCCACTGTCTCCCATATGGTTAGCATGAATGTGGCAATTAATATGCAATTAATAAAATGGTGTGATCAACTGCTTTTGTTCACAGTAGCAGCTGGCCAGCATGTTAGAGAGTAATTAGACAAATTAAGACATACCGCTTTTGTTTGCGGAGGGATTGACAGCATCGCTCATGCTCAAATGTCACTAAGCCTATTGGCATTTGGGATTATTTTAAACGTGTCTTTTTTTATTAACACTACAAGGTATGAATAAACCAGATTTATATGCTACCAGCTCAAATGCCAGCAAAGTGCAAGTTTGCTTTACCACTGAGATGTTTGCACAAGCAGCTGAGAGTGGAGGAGAGAAGGGATGCATTTCAGAGAATGAGCACCTTTTACTTATCACAGCCCATAGGATGAAGCACGTGGCTCTGGATGGGTGAAAGAAGCAGAGCTGATCTACAACTGTGTCCAAGCAGAGATCTGAAAATCTTGAAAATCAAGCAACACAGGCATTTGCCAATGATGGGTCATTGGACTAGGGCAAAGAAACAACAGAGGGCTAAAAATCTGTTGTAATCTATCAGACTTTTAATGGAAATAATAGTTTCCTTTAAAGGGTGCCCTTTCTGTGGAGTTTCACATTCTCCTTACCATGTTTCTGCTATAATCTGATCTGATTTTCTTACAGCATTCAAAACCATTTCTTGACTTCACAAGCAACTTGCAGTAAGACCTGCAAACATACTGTACCAGGCATCCATAAACCCCAGAAGCTTTCACCAAATTAAGCACTGAAGAACCTACCCAATGTACCCTTAACCAATGTCCTCAGCCACAGGCTTTCCACTCTTACTTGTTTCACATGTGGATTTGCACTTACGTTGTTCTACCTCCTTAATTACAGCAGATGATGCTGCCTTGCCCCAATCACAAAAACACTAGAAAAGAGATGTCTCTGAACTCTCTATTTTTTCACACTCTTCCAGATGCACTTAAGTGGTGTTAATCAGCTCCATACTAAAACCTCACCACCTGAGTACCACACACACCTTCTTGTCTGCTCACAGGCAGAGAGGAAGGAAATGTCCAGCACCAGAACCTCCCTGCAACAGCAAGCTCAGGTTCACACCTAACAGAGAGCAGTCAGGCTAGCCAAGTGTTTTCTTTCAGCAAGGAAACTCAAGAAGAACTTCACATTCGTGTTAATGATTGACTCAAGTGTTTTAAAACAACACAACATTAACATCTTTTGACCCATCATATTCTGAGCTCTTCTTCATCCCTCCCTTGATCCACATCACTCTTGCATTTGATGCATGAAAAGGCATAGGAGACCAAGTGCTCTGGACCTCCGTGGCCTGTCCAAAAAAGGAGAGGCAGGGAGGCTTGTTTCCTATGGAACCATGCAGAAAATATGCAGCAAAGTGAGTAAGAAATGCAATACACATAAACACACACCAGAAGAGCGGTTACTTATCCAAGACCTAAAGTAATTGTCTCCAAATGGAGAAGTTCTTCTGCTTTGCAACATTACCGTGGGCTTGTTTTAGCCAAATGAACAAAACCTCCAAAAGCTCAGCTATAGGACAAGACACTAAAAACACAAAGAGAAAAGGGGGGAGGGAGAGGGGAATTCCCCCGTCTTTTAGACATGCAATAAAAATTATATCCAATTTACGTTTTCTTTTCAAAACAAGCCAGTTCTTGGCTTTATCTGGCGCAATCCGATATGTCAGCTGTTATGGTATGAGCTGAATGCAGCAGATAAAACTGGCTATGAGGGTAGCCAGTCACTTGCATGAGGCTCTGTAAGTAGCTGTCCCAGCCATTCACCACATAGACTGAGTCCTTGTGTCACTTAGGGCACAAGAGGCCACAAAGACTTGCTCAGTGCTTCACATGGCCCAGAATTTGCAGAGATGGAAAGCAATTCAGCTTTTGTTTCACACTGCTAAATGAGAAAGCAAAGAATGAATCCTCCCAGTTTGCAGGGATTTTTGATTTTTTTTTTTTCTTTTTTTTTTTTTTTTAGTATAACATTCTTAACTGGGAAATTCAAATCTTATAGCTATTTGGAAGAGAAACCTGGAAAAAAGCCATAGCAAACAGTGGGTAATAAAATACCCAACTTGGCTCACAACATCTTATTAATGTATAAATATATTTAGTTATTTCAAATTTTATGTTTTTCACAAAGCACAAATCACAAACAGGTCTCAGCTTTACAGATATAAATAAAGAAAAATAAAGCATTCTTTCATGAGCTAGCAAGCAACAAAACACTGAGGAAAAGTCCCAATAACTGAAGCTGCTGTTTAACAAACATTAAAAGTAACCTGATATTGCCACTGGCTTGCTCCTGCATCTGTAAAAGAAAAAAAACCTCCCAAAATCCTTATTAAAACTTTATCATCACAAAAAGCCGGGAATAGCTTACCACACCTTTGAACTTTGCAAATTTGATAAAATATCAACTGGCAATGGGAACTACAGGAGGCAGATGATGCTCCAACCAGGAGGAGGTAACAGCCTCCCACAGCAGCAGTCACTGCCAGCAGTATCTCACTGCCTCATGTTTCAATTCAGCAGGCATTTAAACCAAACTAAACCAAGCCCCTGACAATTCTGCCAAACCTGGTCAGTGGAGTATCTCAGTTTAACTCTGCTGCAGGAAAACCAGTTACCAAACACTCAGCTCCACTGGAGTTTTGTCTGTAATCGTGAATGAACATGTGATGGTGACAGCCCCGACACCACTGTAAAACTGCTTTTCTGGCAGGCAGATAGGCTGTTAAAGGATGTACTGCTGCACTCTGGCTGATTTTAATCCTATGCTGTCCATTTGCACTCAATCTGGCAGCAAAGAACAGCAGAACAGCATCACAGATGCTGGAACAAGGCATAGCTGGTAATACAGAATTTCACTTTACAATATGACTAATTTAACAGTTTTATCAGAATAATTGCTACAGCTTAAAAAACCCTCAAACCCTAAACTGCTGCTACATCACACCACAAATATTTTGATTATTGATAATTTGGTAGCAGGAGCACAAGGACTACCATTGCAAACTACTGAGATCCCCTCAGTGAGAATGGCCCTCCAGCCCATGAGAAAGTTCAAATAATTTGACTATATTTTGTTTTCAAACAACCCTAACAAGACCGGGAGCATTTTCTGTGGAGTATATCAGCACTGTGAAACCTCTCCAAACGCAGTTCTCATGATGCTGGATAAGGACCCCAAAGGGAGGCCTTTATCAACAGAGATAAAGCCCAGCCAATAATCCCCTGCCGTGCTCTGCAGTTATCGCTTGACCTGGTCCCAGAAAGCACTTCCACTCTTAAACACTTTTGTTCCTTAAAATAAACATTAACAGAGTTTAAAGTGACAGAGTCTCTCTGTCAAAGAGAAATAGTACCTGTCCCACCCATAACACTTTCAACTGACGGCTTAATTACTCTGCTATTCTTTCTTTTTCTATGGACCGGGAACAAACAAGCAAGAAGCTAGCGAGGGAGAGCTGGTGTCCCACATGTACACATTTGTACTGTGGTGGGACACCATCACTGAAGCACTAGAGGTTCTCCCAGGAAAAGTCAGGACAGAAAGCAGGGGACTGACTTTTGGCATGCACTGTTTCAATGAAAAAATTTCATTGGCACTCTGATGATTTGGAATTCAGAAGGAACAAATAAAATGTATGGAGTCATATCAGATATCAATGAAAGTCAGCATAAGGAATACAACAATAAACTTTAAGTGAAACATGTGAAAGTTCATTGCTAAGGACAAAAAATTGCATTAAATAGCTTTGTTAGATCACAAGTCAAAGAATTCAACTGCTTATGTAAGTGTTGTACTATAAATCAATGAAATTACACACAATTTTCATTTATCTTCTGAAAGTTTTGTAATTTAAATTTGGGTGTGTTTTAGAGAGAAGGGCATGCTTTCCCTACGGACAGCACAAAGAGAAAAAGGGGTCAGGCTGCAGTGAGGGAGCAGGGATTTCTGAGTACCCTACCCATGCTCCTCAATCCCATTTCCACACTCTGGAGAAGCAGATTCAAACAGAGCGGTTGCTCACAAAGCTCTGAGCAGCACCTCTGAGGGCACCACGAGAACCAGCTCTGAAAGCAAGCGTCACAACTTTGTAGGAATGAACTAACCTGTCATCCAGCAAGAGAGACAAATCCCAGAATACACATACACATACCCCAGGCTGTGGGGCAAGAAGAGCGAGAAGGGCCATATCTTCTCCCTGAGAGCATCCCTGGAAGCTGCTTCCTAATATTTAACCTTTTCAGGGCCTCCCTAGGTCTGACAGTGACTATACAGTTTTACAAAAAGCAAGATTTTTCATTTTCCCTCTGAATGAACCAGAATTGACCCTGTGCTCAAAAATACAGCAGAAGCTATGAATTTTTCTTTCCATGCAGTATAAAAAACTACTTGCTCTTGGAAGAGGCCTGAAACAATCGTTTAGTAAATCACATTCCTCCTACAGGAGGGGACATCAAATGAAGCTTGCTTAGTAATGAATGAATATGGTAATTCAGAAAACAAAATACAGGTGGTTTTGCTAATCAGTGTTAGCATCATGTGGCAAGATGGGGATTTTTCACTTCCAGGTAATAATAAGCCATTGTCAGATAGTCAGTGTGAGACTAATGAGGAAAAGAAAAATCAATACAGTTGTAAATATACTCATGTACCTTTCTGGCTTTTTTGTTTGTTTGTTTTTTTTTCCAAAAGACCTGGCACAAGATAGCCAACCAGCTGGCTTTTACAGGAAAAGCTTTCTTTGTCTTGTGAAATTTCTCCCCCCATCACCCTTAAACAGATTTTTCTGAGCAACCATTCCACAAACAGCTGGGTGCCTTTGCTTAGGAGGCAAGAAAATAAGGGAAGGCAAGCATTAAGGCTAAAAACAAATCAGCTGAACATTACCATTGTCTGTCTTCCTCTCCCCTTATTTCCCAACTGTATTTGCCAGTGAAACTTGAAACTATTCAGATTAAAAAAGGAGTCATCACTATTCAGGAATTCTTTCTTCTCATGTTCAGAAAGAAAATAACCTTAGACCAAAGGTTATTCAAAACCAGACTGTTTTTTTAAATAAGTACTCATCAACTGCATTAAGCACCTTGAGTCTGTTACACTTTTTTCTTATTTTCCCTGGCCTTTTCATCCACTGATTGTTTCTATGGCTTTCAATTAAGAGTGCTACGTCAACAGCTCCACTCATCTGAAACAATCATTTTGCTGAAAAGGAGCATTATTGAACTGAAAGCGAGTGCTCAAGACCTCTCAAACACAGGCATATCACATGCACAAAATAGTACCATCCTGTATCAACTTAGCAGCCCCATCACACAATATTTACATACACTATCCTGAAGGGAAAATACATTATTTTTGTAAGAGAATTGTTCCCAATGCTTTCATCCTCTAAAACAGAAATAAGAGTACTTTCCTTGTTTATGCCTGTTTATTTATTTATTTCCTCAATAATGACAACGCAATACTAAATTACCAATATAGCTAAGGAACAGGAACTGATCTTACTTGGCCAAAAGGAGCTGTCGTCTTTGCTCAGAAACTTTGTCTTGAGGCGCCCAGGCAGCTTGGTGTGAGCGTTGCCCATTTTGCTGGAATACAGAGGGATGAGTTCCTCCTCCTCCTCATCGTTGCAGCTGGGCTGCCACTTGCTCCTGCCGAGGCACCCGACCATCGGGTCGGCGGGCAGGCAGTGCACATAGGCGATCATTGTGAGATGCTGCTCTCAAGGATGTCCCTGCTGTCCCCAATGGCTAGTTCCGAGCAGAAGGGAGTGGCCTGCTTATAACCCTTGAGCCGACGCATTCAAAAAAGGCTGTGGAGAAAAATATTTTCTCCTCCTTTGCACTTAGGCAAGCTAAGCTATCTGGGTATCCCAAAAACTGTTTGGAGTAGGATTCTGTAAGTCCTTAAAAAAGAAGGAAAACGACAAGAACAAAGAAATCAAGCACCTGGTTAAGCAGCCCACTGTAGCTACTGGCCGCCCTGTTCCTGCCCTCCTCCCACCCGCAGCTCACAGCCACAAGCAGGAAAATAAATAGAGGCTGCAGAGAGCTAGGAAACCCAGTCACCTGCCACAGACCTCAGCCTACTCCCTTTCTGCTTCCTCTCCAGTCTGTGGCTTCTCTTAAGCCTTATCCCCGATTATTCACCACTCTCTGAACAACAGGTACTACAGCCACACACAGATGGCCGTATCCAAGAAGCTTATTTAAAGCTAAGTTACTATAATTGCCGTGACACTGGCAGCTACAGAACCGTAACTGGGCAGGAACCTGTCAAGAACAAGAACATATACCTTCTTCTAGAATGCAAAAGCTGGAAAAAACATACAGACTAAAGAAAAAAGAGCAAAGTGTCGTGATTTCACTATTTGATTTTATTAAAGAAGCTCCCTTTCAAAGTTAGAACCATAATGATTGATACTAAAAGAAGACACTGTCTTCCAGGTCAGACGACAAATGGATTGATGCTGAACACAAAGCATAAGCAGTTATTGGCTTGCCTGCAGTACTGCATAAATACATACATCCTCACAATGCCTCTAGAGGGTAGCTATTATTCCTGTTTAAAGAGGAAGATACAGTCTCAAAGGGATTTAGTAACCTGCCCACACAGTGGAAAAGCAAGGATTAAAGTCGAGGTATTCTCAGTTCTTTAGTCTCATCCACAAGTCACTAGTCCATGGCACCTCTCCTAAGTACTGCACTACTAAGCAAGTTTCCATGCTGCTAACAGTGTCAACCCTAATCTCCCATACTGTTCTTCTCTGGGATTCAGGAAGCATGCCCTTCCTAGGCCTTTGAATTGGCTGTAACAGCACAGTCACAGACTGGGACATCAAGGAAAATGTCACATGAAGAGAGCACTCTGCATGAACTGCTGCCTTCAGCAATTTTTAAGGTTTTATGCTGTTTGAAAGACTATGTGGGAAAATATTTGTTTTTACAAATGGGAAGATAGTAAAACCCTGAGTAAAATACAACAAAGAAGAATTCTTAGTCTGCTTTCTTAAGTGTTCTTTATAAATGCTTTGGTTGCAGCCCATACCATTCATGGAAGTGTCTACTCTATATATAGGAGCACAACAGCAAAATGTAAGTATTTACACATATTTTAGAGGGTTTTGTGCGCTGTTTGGTTGAGAGCTACAATAAACTTCTGGTCAGGAAGAAAAGAAAAACCAAAACCACTGTTTAACAACAACAACACAGATGCACATCTTCTCTTTTCCCCTGACACACACACACATCTCCCGCTGCCTCGGCGCTTCTGCTGCTGCCTGCGCTGGCAGGCGCAGCCTGGGAGCAGGGAGTACACACCAGCTGTCCACAGGCACTGCACCAGCGTGGCATCAGCCTCCAGACACACAAAACACACAGCATCATCCAGACTGGATTGTCTGCAACGCTGCAACGCTGACTCAACAGCGCTGGCAAAGTAGAAAGTTTACGAAAAACTGTTACTTTGCACAGCAGTCTGAGCTATAAAGCCTTTCATACACATGTCCCATGACTGAATCTCAGCAAACTTGCAACTAGATGAAAACAGGTCTTATAACAAACTGTGCCAGATACCTTTAATAAATAGGGATGAAACAAGCCCTGCCAGCAATTTCACATATTTTGACAACAATTTCAAGTAACTGCAAAAATATGGATGGAAAGGGGAAAATGTGCCAACAGCAAGGGAAATAGCTTCGGTAGCACTGGCTTGTCCGTACAGACAGCAGAAACCCACTGGCAAACACTGAATGCTGGCAAACAGGCCTCTGAGGCAAATACAAATTTACAAAGCCAAGTACATTTACTCATCAGACTACGAGAAAGACAAACTGTGATTAACATTAGCAGAGCTCAATTCACTCATCAACCACGCTGATACCCTTGTGTCTAACAGAATAAATGAAAATCTAGACAGTCCTGCTGGGTGGAATGAAACCCCAAGAGCACTGTCAGTGAACCAGCTCATAAAAAGGCTGTGTTACCACCTCCCTAATGGGACAGTACCTCAGAAGCAACTTGCCTAGCCACCATGCCTGCTGTTTCACCCTCTCAATTCCCTGGGATTATCAGGGTCCTGGGAAGAGTCACTGACACAGATGTGATGCACAGAACTTCAGAGCTTACTAGGCTATTGATAAAGGTGTATACTGGAACTTGTAGTTATTTTTCCTGCAGACAGGAACTGTATCTCTTATTACATAAGAATACAGGTGGATTTCAGTTTTGGTTGTTTTGTTGGGGTTTTTTGTTTGTTTTGGTTTGGGGGTTTTTTTGGTTGTTTTTTTTTTCCTTTTATTTTAACAACCCAAAATCATGTTATCAAATTACATTTTCTAAAGGATACTGGCTCATGTTTTGCATGCAGTCTTTCTATCTCTACACAGTCATGTCATCTGACATAAAAGTTCAGTGCTGATCTACACACCAAGCCAGTATTATTAGGTAACATGCAGTACAAACGCAGGAGCAAGAAGACAGGGAACACTAACAATTCGGTGTTTAGCAGACTCCGATGCTCCCAAACACTTATTAAGATGACACAGAATAACATATTGCCCTGGAGTCCCCATGATATTTACCATGCACTTCTCTAGAGTACAGACATACTCAATTATCCATGTTTCCAATGCATGCTCACGAAGTAAGACTGATGGACAATAATGGGATCATAGCCTAAATCCAGTTTAACGGGTATATTTACCATACAGTATGCATTAATATCCCCAAACATTTTTTATTTGAAGAATAAATCTGTTCTTCCCTGAAGCCTGGAAGACCTTGGTAACATAAATAACAAATTATTTGGTGATGGTTATGGTCTCAGCTATTAGCAAATGTAAAACCATAAAGAGCTGCCAAGATGTACCATTATCATGTGAGAAAGAAGACACTGTGTACATTGCCTCTTCATCTCCCCGCAAAAATCCTATAAAACTCCCCAATTTCTTTATGCTATGTCTATATGGAGCAAGAACCTTTCTAAGTTCGATACAGTCAAAATTTTATCACAAAACTTTTGATTAATCTGCACTTACTCTACTGCAGCTGTAGCACAGCTTTATTTTTTCAAATACACAAAAGTGAAGCTGTTCATTTTTCTCAGCCTTGAGCTATCCTTTATATAAAGATTTCCCAAAAGGAACACTTTATTTCCTTTATTATTCTTTCTCATGCCTTTTAAAAATTGAACTACTATTAATGCTAGTATGAATGCTCTGAGCAGCCTGTTACATGTGCATATTAATTTTTATCAGCATATTTCATTTTTGCTAAACCAACTCTTTACACTCAGGCTCTGTTAGAGAGAGCTTGAATAAGTAGGAATAATTACAGAAAATGCAATCAATATCACATTATACTGGAAATGTTTGGTTAAACAAAAAAGATCATTAAGAGTCTGACAGACTTACAAAACTGTGACTAACTCAAGGATTACAAGAAACAAAATTATAAAGAAAGAAACCACCAAAGAAAACATTATTCCTTTTATTAGACAAGCATATGTGGTCCTGAGCTCCAAGAACACCAATGACACTGATGAATATGACACATTGGAATTTTAAAAATATATAGGTTACATCTATTGGGAACTCAGGGGATATGGAATCACAAGGAATTGTCATGTCAGCCCTGCTCTGGCATTAAGATAATCTTTATAAGTATGCTACATAAGGAATTACATCATCAGTCTTTATGTACAATTTGTAGATCCTCTGGATAGAAGGTAATATGCACCATGTCATGAAGTAACAGCACTTTTATGGACACTTTACACAACAAAACCATCAAATGAAGTAATTCCCAGCAGCCAAACTGGAAATTAAAGACAGCTCATAGAAATCCATGGGGATAAACTTTGCCCTAATTAGATATGGATTCTATTTTTAGCAGTAATGAATTGATGTGTTCTGGGCCTTTTGGATGAGCAGCTGGAACTTTTAAATTGTACTTAGTTGTTTTTAAAACAAAGAGGGGGAAAAATTATATATTAATCATATTTCATTGGATCATACAGCATTAACTAAGCTTAAAATAACACTCTCAAAGAGAGGTATCCTCATTTTACAGATGGACAGGTCAAGACACAGCAAGAATCAGGAGATGTCCGTCATAGTGGAGCACCCCAGCATCTTCTGGAACTGGAAATGGCCAGATTGGACATGGGATAGCCTGCTCTCCTGGCCTGTGCATGTTCTTTCCTCTTTCCTGTACATATAGTGTGTGTGGAGTCTAAACTCAAGTTCCCTCAACACAAATACAGCAGACAAAAGCTAAAGAATTTCAAAACAGAGAAAAAAAAACCCCACCTTGAGGTGTTGTAAATGGCTTTTTAGCTGAACATGAATCTCTCAAACAGGAAGTGAGCAGGAGATATCAGCTTTACAGCATTTAAAGCAAGCCCAGCATTTGAGGAGCTTGTACAGTACCAACAGACATCAGGGTGCAAGGGAGATGAAAGGGACCCAGCGTTGCAGAGATGCACACAAAGCTTTGTGATGTTCCAAAAAGCTCTCTCCATTTGGCCATAGTAACATTCTCCAGCATTAGCTCTGTCCCCTACTACTTTCATGGATGTATTTTTATCACATGCTCGTGATCACATAGCATATATGAGATTTTAGCTCCTCTTTTTTTTTTAAAGGATATAAGTAGTAAGTCTCGTGCAGCTTCAAAAGCTTGAGTGGCACAGGAGCTAAAAGCAGTCCGAACAAGCAAATATGCTTTGTAAAAAGCTACAGCAAATGTCACTGGCAACTGCATACCAACAAACTGGAGGCAAACCCCTGAATGATGGAGCATTTGGCTGGCTTAGTTCCTAGTACCCACACAGCCAGATTCAAGGTGCCATCCCTAGGCAACCTCAGCGCTCTACAAGGACACTGAATCTGCAAACCATTGTATAGCAGGCACCTGTAAAACACAACAAAAACCAACAACAATAAAAGCAAACATAATGTACAAAGATCATTAGGAATCTGCATGCCTCTATTTCCTCTGCTGCACCAACTCTGAACATACCCATTACCCTCTCTATCATATATTAATTTAATCTTTCCTTTGCTGTTATGTAATAGCCCTCGCAATTATTTTTAATTTAATAAGCATTTTGATATACAGCACATAGGACACTAGACAAGAAAAACATACTCTGTATTGCATTATTGGCAGTCCTAAAATATTTAAAAATACACTTTTTTGTTCTAATTATTCACCTGTACTTACAATTAGAAAACCTTCTTAAGAGCAACAAGCAATATTGTATGTTTGATATTTACTCTTGATCACTGCTTTGAAATATTTAAATGAGAAAGCAACTAAAGCCAGCCATATGAGTGCAGGTAACTCAGAAAAGCCTTCCTATGCCTGTCTGGTTTAGTTCTGCTGCCATGCAAAAAGAAAGAAAAAGTACTTTGGTCGGTGCATTCTGTGAGCTGGACCACCTTTGGGAAGGGGGTGACACATGTTTGGGGCAGAAGACAGGGCTGTTATTGAAACAGAAGCAATTAGACATTACTACTGATAGTTGAAACAAGCTATTCTTGCTGCCTTGCCTTAGCAGTTGAGTCCCACACATCTCTGATCCTTCTGAAAACACAGAGCAAAAGATGATGCTGCCAGAAATCAGGGGAGAAGGCAGTTTCCAGTCTGGGGCCACAATGGATGGCAGTGTCGACAACGCTGGTACACCCACACACTCTGTGAGCAAAGGAGTCCCATTCTCCCAGCTTATTTTACAGTTCATATTAAAAGGCAATGCAGACAGGGCTGGGTAGGATTACTCAGTTCAGGTCTGCTCATTAAACTTATCACCATGGTAACAAGAAGAGAAAGAAGCCATCTCCCCACTCCTATTATGTCGCGGAATTCTTTTTAATGGCTTTAAAAGCCCAAAGAGGGAAGCACCTTCCTGGTACAGAGCACCAGTGACCTCTCTGCCACCTGCACAGCTCACTGAAAGAGTTCACACACAGTGAGGTTTTCAAATCAAAAACCAAAGCAACCTACACTACACTACTTGATAAAAGCCACTTTAGGAAGCAGCCTTCAATCAGAAGGCTGCAGCCTCCTCGCCCTTCTCCTTCTGGAGGAAATAGTCTGACAACGCCGCCTTCTATTCATGTACACCATCATTGCTGTAAAAAACACAGTGCCACCTCCTGGACATGCATGTTCCCAGGAAGGTCTGCTTTGGCCGGGTGCTTCATGGAGAGTCAGGAAGGCTTTCAAGATTAAAACAACAAAAATGGTAAAACGAATGCAAATCTGTATTAAGATAATTCATTATTTTTAGTGAGTACTTCTAAAACATTTTATTTTACATGGACAGTGTTTCAATAAGTACCCCATAAAGAACTGCTTTTAAGCTCTGTGTAAGATGAGGGAAAGGCTGTGGATGTTGTCTACCTGGAGTTTATTAAAGCTTTTGAGAATTTCCCACAGCATTCTCCTGGAGAAATGGGCAGCCCATAACTTGGCTGGATGCAGAGTTGGCTCAGTAGAAACGTGGCTGGATGGCTGGGCCCAGAGATCAGTGGTGAATAGAGTTACAGCTAGCTGGCGCCTAGTGGTGCTCCCCAGGGATCAGGGTTGTGGCCAGTCCAGTTTAACACCTTTATCAGTCATCCCGGGGATCAAGAATACCCTCAATCAGGCTGCAGAGACCAAGCTGGGTGAGACTGTTCATCTGCCGGAGGGCAAGAAGGCTCTTGCAGAGGGATCTGGACAGGCTGGATCAGTGGTGTAAGGACAACATGAGGTTCAACAACACCAAGTGCCAGGTCTTGTCATGGGTCACAACAGCCCCAGGCAGCAGGGGAAAGACCAGCTGGAAGACCACATGGCAAAGAAGGACCTGGAAGTGCTAGTCAACAGTGTCTGAACATGATCCAGAGTGTGCCCAGGTGGCCAAGGCAGCCAGTGGCATCCTTGCCTGTATGAGGAATAGTGTGGCCAGCAGGTCCAGGGCAGTGATTATCTCCCTGTACTGTGCACTGATGAGGTCACACCTCAAGTCCTCACTACAATAAAGTCATGGAGGGGCTGGAGCATGTCCAGAGAAGGACAACAAAGCTTGTGAATGGTCTGAAGCACAAGTCATGAACAGCAGCTGAGGGAGCTGGGGGTGTTTAGCCTGGAGAAAAGGAGGCTCAGGGGAGAACTTACTCATCTCTAGAGCTCCCTGAAAGGAGGGTGTAGCCAGGTGGGGGTTGGCCTCTTCTCCCAGGCAATGAGGGACAGGACAAGAAGAAATGCGCTCAAGTTGCACCAGGGAAGGTTTAAATTGGATATTAGGAAAAATTTCTTCACTGAAAGGGTTGTGAAACATTGGAACTTGATGTCCAGGGAAGTGGTTGAGTCCTTATCACCGAAAGTATTTAAAAGACCTGTGGCATTTGGGGACATGGTTTAGTGAGGGACTTGGCACTTGGCAGTGCTGGGTTAAGATTGAACTGAATTATTTTAGTGGTCCTTCCCAACCTAAACAATTCTATTAATCTAGGCAAGGAAAAAAAAGTGAAACTCAGTTTTATTAATAAAGTGATGCTTCAGTACATAGCAAAAATAAATCTTGGAATGTCAAAAGATGAGCTGATCTTTTGCTCATCCATTTTAAATAGAAACTGGTAGGTAATACTCAGCCCCACAAGGACAGGATTTTCCATTCTGTAGGGCACAACATTCAACACTGAAGATCGTCATTCAGCTCTGCTGGGCAGAGCATTCATTCATTGCTTTTCAGACAGCTAACACAGCAGCAGCTAATACATTAGGCACACTACAATAGAATGCAACAATATTAAAACATCAGTGAAGGAGCAAGAATGGCAAACCTAACTGTCCAAAGTTAGAAATTAAATAGTCATGTTTTTCAGTTTTTAGCCTGAAGGGGTTTTTCTGCCTGTTGGTGCACATATCTGCCACACGCTGGTTCCACCCACAGATGCCCCTCCACATTCCATGCCACTGGTTTGCACTGCAGGCACAAGGATGTTACACCTACTCCACTCTACTGTCATGGTAACTTTCCAATGTAGACATAGCTTCTCATAATCACTGCATATGCTCAAGGTAAAATACCTCTATTATTTTTAAAAGCACAACCTACAAAAAAAATTAACCTTTCCGCACGCTTCTGTCAGCAGCCTAAGGAATGGTCATAACTCAGCAAAGATAATTATTACATTAAAAGAATTAAAACGTAACTTTGTATCAAATATAATCTCATTAACCTGGAACGGTTCAGTAGTAAATTTTTCATCTGAAGTGTCACATTTACTCAAAAATAATATCTATGCAAGATAAGCCAGTTAGCACTAGCTTCTTATGAACTATGACTTAATACGGCCCACCTACTTTCCAACAGGTCATATAAAGGCTTTCTGAAAAGAGTAAGTAAACTCTTGGGTTTACAGATCAGGCAAGAGGAATGCAACAAATTCCATTACAAAGAATAATGACAAAAATATGCATCCCTTGCCAAAGAAAATATTAAGCTAATGAGGAGCAGTACAAATTAGCAATATTTCAATGCAAAACCAGGTCATACCCTAGGCAGAGTATTCTTGTCAAGTCCGAGTCAATAATACATCTGTGTGATGTATGAACTTTTTACTATCAATTACACAGTCCTGAAGTTTTTTACAGAAAATTCATGTTGATTTGTCATTTTTGTGTCTTTAACAACAAACTTGCTGGACTACTTTTTCACGCGGAATATGAAGTTACCAAGCCAACAATCAACTGTTCTTACAACAACTGATTTTCCAACAAAATCACTGAATGCAGATGCCACTGCTACGCAGCCCACCAGGCCATTCTTTCTTGTATCTGGAGCTGCTGCTCTGTTAAAAAAAAAAGTCGAATGGTTGAGTTTCACAAAATGAACTGGAAAGAGCAGCCATCGGTATACAAGCCCACAAATTAACAGACTCCTTTGTCTATGGATTTCATTTATAGTCAGTTTACTGGCAAAAAAAATAAATTAAATTAATCCTAATTTCTAAGGAATATTCTTGAAGTCTCCTTTCTGATTATCCTCCCTATATGCCAACTTTCTGTTAGAGAAGGATCTTCTCTGCAACGACTCTGACTGAGCAATGCAATATGCCTTGGTTACAAGGCCCACATCAAAGCCACAAGCTAAGACATGAAAAATTTACATAATTCTTCAAGTCTATAGTTCAGTTAATTTCAGAATTGTGTGTTCCTAAAATTCCATATTTTGACAGACTATAGGCCACTGAATCAGTGTAAATGTGAAGTTGAACAGATTATAAACCTTTTTGTTCTTAAAAAGAGTCACTCAACCTTTATATGTACTATGCATTAGATTTTTTTTTAAATGAGAGTAAAGCCACACAACTTAGCATGCTAATTCAAAAACAGGTTGAAAAACTTTAGCGGAAAAGTAAAATTAGTTTTAACTGACTTGAAAACAATCCTTTAAGATAAGAAGCAATGAGATGAAAACAACATGAGCAAAGCATGGGAGAACAACATGAGAAACCCTTCAAGATCTTCAGAGTGGAGCAACAAGCTGTGTGATCTGATAGAGTGGGATGTCTCTCCCCACAGCAGTCTCCTGGACCACTGCCCTAAGCAGCAATACTGCTCCAGAGCATAAAATTATTCATGACATGGATGCACTGAAGATTGAGGGGAAAAAAAAGGCTTTGAAAAGAATCAAAAACTGTCTTCCAAATGTCCATTAGGGAGGAAACACAGCTTTGCATTTTCTTCTGTTCTCCTAATTTGTCTGCCACATTTACTCCAGCACTCTGCCTGTAAAGAGAGAAGTTAACACTAATCTTAATTCCCACCTTCTGTTTTCCAGCATGGCTTGCATGAGGAAGAGCACCTCTCCAGGAGGTGCTGCACAAACAATGACAGCCCCTGGTTGCTTGCAACTACAAAAACCTGAATGCCTGAAGAAGCGCCCACTTCTACATTCAGATGATGGAAAGATTTTCTCCTATTTTAACACAAGCTTCCCTGCAAATTGAGCCTTCAGTCAAGAGTTAGCAATTTGTTGGCCTTAATAATGAAGGGAGGAAAAAGCTGGGTTTTCCTCATTACTTAAGCATCATGCTTCTTTATCCCATATAAACATGTTAAACATGCAGTAATTCTCTTAAGGCTAAAAGTCACACAAAAGAATCCAAAACTTCTTGGCTGAGATGCAGACACAAAGCAGACATTACTCTCCTGAAAAGCAGGACCTGCCAATGCTGGAGATGCCTCTGCTTGAGCAACACAGGTATTAGTCCTTGACTATGGGATGTGGCTAAAATTCCTCACTTGTATTTCTGTTCCAGCACTATTGATCAGTTTCAGTTGAAGTGGAGATGGATTAAAAGTCAGAAAGAGAAAGGGGCCAGGATGCTATGCTGCAACATGTCTCTAGATTTAAAGGTTTCACAGGACAAGAAAGACCTTAGAATAAGCAGCCTGAAGTGAGACATAGTAGTATCTCCCTATGTATGTAAAATCAGCGTGTCACAGGAAAAGAGCAAGAGGAAACTGAAAGGTATCAGCAAGGTCTGGGGACTTGGAAAATAGATCTGTTAAGATAAAACTTCTAAGGAGAGTGCTGCACACCTGGCACTCGAAAAGAACAGGAAAAGTCCAGCAATCCTGACCAGGCTGAGCTTTTCGGGAAATTTCAACCTCAGCTGTACCTGTTGCTGATTCTAAAGGAAAGAATGGGGTGAGCAGGGCAAATCTGTGAGATGGTTTGATGCCATGAGAACCTGCAGCACACCCTGCTCCTCATCCAGCCTTTTCCTGTAGCCAGCCTCCAGTGAAACAGAACAAAGAGAAACCTCAGAAGATGCACAGAAAGACCAATTGAAGCACTTACACATGGGACAACTACAACGTATGCAAAATGCAAATGCACTCCTGTCCCCAAGTTTCCATGCAGCCCTCTGTCACAAACTTCCCCTACCAGCTCCAGAAACTGACTTAAAACTCTCCACAACACTATCAAGAACCATCTTAAAAACATTCTTTGTCCACATTATCCTGTTTGGATGTCTGCTTTACAACTTCCCTCCTTAGATGGTTTGGAACCTTTTAATGTCTGACTTCACTTAATTCAGAACACAGTCATAACCATTTATCTTGTGCCAATACTCTCCTTGGACTTCAACAGGCTTCCTCCCTCCTTGTGGTATTTACCTCCCAAGCTACCAGCTAGACTAAATAAGATATGCTTTCATAATTCCTCTGCATATGACCAGCAATTAAGTTTAAAATATTTAAAAGTCTAAAAGTCCATATAAGTTATACAAGAACTTCAAATGCCAAAAACATTTTCTGAATGTTTCTGAATTTTTTTTTAAATAGCTAGAAAAAAGTGGGATGCTCTGGATGACTGGGATAGTATTAGAAAGAGATGCCTGAGGTAATTATAGACTGTTTTGCCAGCCATTAACCACAGGCAAGCTCACAGCTGTGACAGGACTCTGAATGAAAGAATTAACAAAATGTCCATTTCTTAATACCAAGCCCAAAAGTGCTTTCACAGGAAACAGGTCTCCCATTTGACAAAGGTTTATGGCATTTCCCTGGAAGTAACAGCAGCCTTCAGCAAAAATGCTGTTGGGGGGATGGGGCTTGGGGAGAAAGCCAATGTAGAAGAATGACAAGCATAGAGAATACAAATCTGGTAACACAATACTTACACAACGTGCAATTATTAATACGCTTGAAGCACTGAAAAATTCATGAAGATATTAATAGATTTCAAGTATGTGTATGCTGTCTCAAAGACCACTTCAACATAGAATTTTTTCAGTGCTTATGAATCCAATCATGCTACTTTTACATCTAGTTTAATGTTCTCTAGCCTGTACGCATTTTACTGCTTAATTTTAAGTGCTGGCTTCTTGCTGCATTTTGACAGAAATTCACTGCCCTCTCCTACTGCTTTGCACAAGGATGGCCAAATTCATTGTGCTACAACCCTCCAGACAATGGAGGGAGTTAACAGATAATGCTTAAAAACAAACCTTAGCAGGTCAAGGAAGACAGCAGATGATCTTTCTGCCTATGATTCATTTACCAAAAGGCCTTCCTCAAGACTGCAGAGCTGTGTGAATTGTGCAAATGGCTCCTGTTGCAGCCTGCAATAAAGACCCAGATGTGGAGCAGAATGGCAGAGTGTGCATTAAATGCACACGTGAATGAAAAGCTGCATCTTAATTATCCAGTTGTGACAGCAGAGGAGTCCATTCCCATAGCCTTAAGAATAGTATCACCTGAGTCAACAAATGGACTACAAAGATCAAGTATTGTTGTCTGTGTGTGTTTATACTGTGCAGTGTTTGAAAAGCACGAGCTGAATTCAAGTACTGAGGGCAGGCACATACAGCAGTCTGCCCTGACTCCACATTTCCAATCATCACCAAAAGATTTACTGATGGAGAGCTTTAATACTGATTTCGCAGCTGAATCCATCTGGCTTGCACTGTCACCATACCACTTCAGGGTGAGAGCCCATGTGCCCTGGGAAAGGCTGCTGTACCTGCCAGAAGAGATTTTTATCTAATGCCTGAATATGTTCAGCCAGCTTCACCCACTGCCACTGACCTTAAAAATTTAACGGAAAAAAACAGGCACCCACACCCTGTTTTATTACCAAAAAGAAAAAAAAAATGGGCAAAGCAAAACCACAGCAAACAATAGGCATTCATTCTGCAGGTTCTGTACCCGTGCCATTTGGTGGTCTCCTCAGAGGCAGTCAAATGAAACAGCTCCAAGGAGTGGAACAACATGCTTCCACAACTTGGTGAATAAATGTATTTACAGGCAACCTCTGAATTGCAGAAGCAAGAGCTGGAGTACTCCACTCTCCCCCAGTGGGTCAGCATGGCACAACACCACCCTGGGGTTTCCATCTCTGCTACAAACAGAGCCAAGAAACAAGCAGGGCAGGCACCACAGGCAGGGCTGCAGCTCTGCCACCCAGACATTCCAGCACCTTTGAAAATTCACTTTGTTTTTATATACCCTGCCCTCCTCCAATGCATTTATGCTGTAAATGAATCCAAGCTGAACCAGTGTTTTGTAGGTGTGCAAGTACATTAAACAACACGACTGTAGCCATAGGTGAAGGACTTAAATGATACTTAAAAGCAGAAGTGTATATTCGGTATATCTGAGGAAGTACTAACTTCAGCAAAAACGTTATTATCCAGACCTATAATCTTCTTATTGTTATGATCAATTTCATTCCATACTTCCAGGCACAGTTAGAAGCCATTCCCATTCACTAACACCTGACAGAGAAAGGCTGGTCCTGTACCAGATGCTGTTATCCACACTCAACCACAGACATACCCTTCCCCACCTCCATTCCTCTCCTTTCTTCAGTGTGAATAAAGCTGTCATTTAATGAACAAAACCTTCAAACTTTATGCAGTCTTAAACACTAAAATCTCGCTAGCAGCTAAGTAGAAACTGATTTTTTTTTTCCCCCACAGCACATGTCTGACAGAGCTCTTGGTGGTGGTGCTGATAGAGCCATCCTGGCATGTCCAAGGTTCACACAGGTGTAACTGAGAATTGAGAAGTAGAGGGCTTTTTTAACTTATGTTCATATGCTTGATACTTAAATGTCAGTCTGTACTTATTCTGTGTTTGGATATCCATCAAAGAACTGCAGATAGTAAGTGTCTTCAAAGTTACTCACCTTAATAAAATAATGCATATGATATAAAAAACAACTACAAAAAGATTGGATCCCATTGTGATTACGCATAACTGAAATGAAAAAAAAAATTGAAATGAATACAGAGTAAGAAATGCCACAAGATCAATCTAGGCTTAAACTAAACTCATTTGATTCTGCCAGGAATCTTCACTTTGATAGATTCCTTCATTTATATTAAGTCCCCTTCCTTATTTTGTCCTGGTGTTATACACACAAAAAAGTAAAACTTTAAACAGAAAGAAAAAAGAAAGCAACTAGTACAATTTTTTTCTTGTCTAGTTCAACTTGGAAAACATTTATTTAAAGACAGAGAAAATCTGTTTCTGATTTCAAACATTGGATATTTCACAAGAAAATTGCCAAGAAAGGAATCCAAGGAATGTTCTTACATACACACAACACATGAGACAACTGGTGAGCAGCCCTGTGATCTCTCACAAAAAAAAACTAAAGTAAAAAAAAATCCACATTTCTACCATGGAACTCTTCTCCACAGAGCAAGCAGCACATGCCTGTGATTTTTCATGGATAGCTTCTATCACAACTTCTTGCTATTATTAGTATAAAAGACTTCCCTCTCAAATGCACAGCTGTAAGACAAGCAAGGACAGAAAATACTGCTCAAGTGCAGGCAAAGCATTAAGCACACATGCCTACTTCACAGCATTTCTTGGCACTATTCTTTCTCCCTTTACAAAAGCTACAAAGGAAACTCCAGGCAAGTATCACAGAAATGTGAGTTCATTTTTCACCACAGCTCATGACGATTCTAGGAATTAATTCTTTACCAGGGAAATTTATTTAAATATTCCATATGTACTCCTTCAGTCCCAAAGACCAATAACTAGGACCCAGATTGCTTCTGTTGCAGGTGCCCACCTTAGCTCCAACTCCAATATATGTTTCAGGACATGGGGGCACCTGAAGGCTGCACTGAAGAGCTGAGAGCTGCCCACAGACCGGTGCTTTGTGAGGGCCAGCGTGGGTTAGCCTGTGAGCAGGAGACACTGGGTCACCTACCATGTGTGGGCAGAGACACCCAGCTCTGAGCACCTATTTTCCCCTGCAAAAAGGAAAGAATTGGAGGCAGCAGACCTCCAGAGCTCATGGAGGCCAAGTATTAGAGTGGGAGGATTTCACCACCCAACCTACACACACCCACGCCCACAGACTACACCGACTCAGTCCTGGGATTTATTTATGAGATCGGGTGTGCTTCACAAATCGGACTGAGCAAACAGTGGGAGCTGGTAGCCAGGGCAGCGCCTGAACAACCACACTGCTTCTCCCTGAGCCCTCAGAGCCCAAACAAGTCAGCAGCACCTGAAAGGCAGATGTGCCCCGCTGTTTAAGAGACCCTCTCTCTAAATAGGCTACCATTGAGCCAGTAAAAAGGATGGGCATGTCACAACATTTCTCCTTTGCATGTTGAAGTTATCAGTAGTAACGCCCCAGCTGATTATTTCAGGATCATGATTTTCAGTGCATAATAATCACAGAATCACTAGGTTGGAAGAGACTTTCAAGATCACAGAGTCCAACCCATGCCCTAACCACTCAACTAAACCATGGCACCGAGTGCCACATCCAGTCTTTATTTAAACACATCCAGGGATGGGACTCCACCACCTCCCTGGGCAGGCCATTCCAGTACTTTAATCACTCTTTCCATGAAGAACTTCTTCCTAATATCCAACCTCTACTTGCCTTGATGCAGCTTGAGACTGTGCAGTGTAATACACAGTAACTGCTGCTCCTGAAGGTAAAGAGAAGTCTACTCCAAGCTATCAAAATAGAGCAAAGCATGACAGAGTGCACACAAAGAGGCAAATTTTGCATGCATGCAAAGAGGCAAGAATCAACACACGCCAAAATAGACTGCTACGCAGCATAACTACCCAGTACCTTCACTGCCTTTAAGAGAAGCCCTTAGATGGGCTTTCGTATCTTGGAACTAGCAATTTATTCTCAAATAAAACCTGAAAATGTTGAAAAGTCTTTTCCCATGCATTCAATTTAGGATTTAAAAAAAAAAAAGCTAATGAAATTCATTTAATTATGCAAGGCAAAAATATTTTGCTTCTGTACAAGCTCATTTGCTGCTCGTAGGACAATCTCTGAAAACTTCACTCCTTGGTTCATTTTCAGCCAGATGATCTAGATTACAGAAGCCTCTGTCTTTTTAGCTGCCTCAGCAGGCTTAAAAACATTTTACCTATTATGCTCTTCATTTAAACAATTTCTGTCCTGTAACACTAATGCCACAGCAAAAGTTTCATCTTTTATTGTTCTGTAGTTCCAGTGATCTGCTGAATTGTTGTGAAGTGAAAACCTCTTGTTGGGGAGTTAAAAATTTTAAACTGTACAGGGTTTTTTGTATACTAGAAGTATTTTAAGATAAAACCACTGCATAGCAAATTGTGTTGTGCAATTCATTAAGGTTTTCTCTAGGAACACTGGATCACTACTCTGAAATTCACAGGAAAGGAACTATTTTTGTTGTCTTTTTTAAGCAATGCTTTATAGAATCACAGGACCATTTAGTTTGGAAAAGACATCTCAGATCATGGAATCCAACTATTAACTCAGCACTGCCAAGTCCACCACTAAACCATGTCCCTAACTAGCTTAGAAAAACATTCTGAACAAGCACTGATAAGCACTCTTAAGTAATTAAAGTAATTGTTATTCTTTCCCAGGGAAACTTTTTTTTTTATAAAAACTCCTAAACTTTTCCTTACAACAGCTCTGCGGTGTCACCTTTCACCTTCTGTAAGAAAAGTAGCAGTAATGTCAATTTTTAATAAAAACAGAAATATAGGCGTGAAACAAAACCAGTAAGCTTTTCCTAGTCTTTTAGTTTCAGAACCACGTGCTTAAGAAGTTCAATTTAAAAGATAAAATAAGACTATCTCATCGGACGTAAAAACTCTTGTTGTTCCGACGCTCTGCACCATCTCTGAATGAGAGGAAGCATCGCCCAGCAGAGCAGTAGAGTTTCTATCAAGCACCTGCAATAACACAGCACGACCAGCTACCTCTCTGCTCTTCTCTGGGTGCTCCACGACACCTCACCAGTACGGGGGAAAAACCAAAGGAAGGCAACTCTGCCTCTGGTGCTGTGTCACCAGGAGAGACGCTCCACACATGAAGGCTGGCGGCCGTTCCCGCGCCGCCCGCGCTCCTGCCCTCGCACCGCGCCCGCCTTTTGTCTGCCGGGCCGCCCGGCACCTTCCCGCAGGACCGCGCCGGGCAGCGATGGCATCGCTGCAACAAAAGGAGCCACAAATCCACGCGCTGTCCCCCAAGCCGAGATGCCCGCTGGGCACGCCGGCGGCTGCTCCCCTCCCGCGCAGCACCCTCACCTTTCAGGCAGAACATCCTGCGGCCCTGCGGACAGCGGCGAGGCGGGGCCGAGCCTCCCTCCCTCCTCCCGCACCGCGGGGAAACGCGGGCGAACGAGCGCGGCCGCTCACGGGACGGGCCGCAGCTCCTGGGGACGGTCAGTCCAGATCATCTGTCAGCATTTGTCACTGCCCTCCCGCAGCTCGTGGGCATCCAGGGGTCAGCGCTGGGCAAGGAAGTCACCGTAATCCAGCTCGCTTGTGCCTTACAAATTACTGACCCTGCTCTTTGTAATTCTCCCCCCGCCCCCCCGCGTCTGGTCTCTCTCCTGAAAGTGCTTTGAGTAATATTCTACTTCTTCTATAAATATAGGGATTATTCATAACCAAAAATCTTCTAAGTGTATCTGAACAGTCAAGCTAAAGAAAACATTTGTTTTTGTAATACTGTATATGCCTGTGTTTTTTAAGACTGCTGGTGGATGGATGCCCCATCTCTGGAAGTGTTCAAAGGAAAGGCTGGATCGGGCTTTGAGCAACCTGGTCTGCTCGAAGATATTCCTGGTCAGAGCAGGGGGATTGGAACTACATGGTCTCTAAGGTCCCTTCCAGCCCAAGCCATTCTACAATTCCTCTGCTCAGCACCAGAGATGTCATGGTTAAAAAGATTGCTCTGTTTCTGCAGAGGAGACCTTCAGTAATAGAAGGACACAACCTTGTAAGCATTTTATTTTATATGGGTCACAAAGAGCTGCCACCAGCACTGTGCTTAGCCATGGTATTTTGGGTCGAAATGAAGCTGTGATGACTACCTTTTATAGGGCTTGGCCTTGTACAGCAAAGAAATACAAGAACCGGGGAACAAGGTAAGGGTCAGGGTAGCCTATCTTGCTGAACAAACAAGAATTGCAACTGTCTCCAAAACCACAAGTCCTAAAATCCTCCATGTAAAGCCAAATGAAAATAAAGAACATATGCAAACACGTTATCTTTAGGTGGAGCACCAGAAAAAACCCTGGCCCAGACACCTTGAAAACAGCAATTCAGACCCCAGAAGAAGCAGTGTTAATGAGATGCTAAGTACCATTGGCTTTGATATTAAAGAATAACATTTCCAAGTATGTCCTCATGTAAGAAAAGTTACTTCACTTTAGAGTGGACTATAAGCAGGCTGTGGTGGCAGAAGAATTGAAACATTACATTGGCAAAACTAAAAATAAAAAAAGAACATTTATATAGCTTAGCCTGCCTTTTCTCTTTCAAATCCTTCTAGAAAGGGACTAATGTCAAGATTTCCTTATGCTCTGAGAAGCAAAGGGACCCTTTCCCCTTAATTCCATTTTCTGGTGCTCCAGGTGTCTATGTGCTCTTTCCTACCATAACTTTTCAGAGGGCTCTGGGAATAAAAAGTTTATGGAGACAAAATAAATGAAAACCTATTATAGCTGGAGGAAGGCTACCTGGATACCAGAGGGATTTTAAGGTCCAATCATGTTAAATGTACTCATTAATTATGTGGAAGGGGAAGTAAGAAGAGCATCAGTGATAATCACCACGGACTGAGAGCAGCTGCCAACACTCCACTGGGGACTAAGAAAAGACACAGCAGATTGTAGGGGAATCACAAACTCTCTAAGGTAATACAAAAAAAAGAAAAAAAAAAGAAAAAAAACTAAATAAACCAACAAAACAAAACCCACAAAAAACACACACACACACACACACACAAACTCCCCCAAAACCAGCAGTCTCTTCTGCACATGGACAATGCAGAAAACTATGCCAATGAAACAAGGAAGAGGAAGCCAACTATGGAACAATAATAGTGTCGGAGAAATTAGAGTTTAGAGACAATTGCTGAAAAGTCTGATTTGCTGTGGTCCATAACACCAGTGATACATACTCCTCTGGGAAGGTTTGGGCCCTTGGGGAAGTGTATCTTCCTCAGGGGATACACTCTGCCCTGTTCACCACTTCCCCTCCCACCCTCATTAGGAGTAGAGCAAGAAAATGTGAAAGTAATCCTCACTTTCCTGTCGTCCGTCAGAAAAAAATGGAATGCTTAAAACAAAAAGTAAGTAAAAAAGAAGTTCATACATTTTGGAAGAAGGCAGAACTATCAACCCCAGACAGGCCTAAAGCCTCCTTGTCCCAGCTCTTCTCTTGCCTGGCCATTGGCAGTACAAAATCAAATTCCCATCAGGGAACCAGTTCTCTTACAGCCTGCATTTCATTTTGCAGTCTGTGACTCTAGGAAACCAAATTTCCCCATCATGCCTGGGTGAACTCTATGGAAGTAACATGGAAATATCTTCCAATGGTCATATTACAAAGTATGCTGGCTCTGCAAAGCATTACATTTTGTACTGGATACAAAGAGACAGCTACAGATGGGAAAGAACCTACACCACCACATCTGTCCCATGACAGGAGAAGCACCTCTCCCAGCTGCCATAATGCCATCTGCCATTGCCACCTCTCAGGGGGGCACTGCTCCAACCAAATGGATGTTAAATGGACTGGCTCCATAGAGGGGACCACAACTGACATGGAGAACTGTGCATATATATCTATGTTTAGTAGGGAATGGTCACGATCTTTTAAATAGAAATGTTTTAACCACATGAAGTCAAGGATTTTGAAACACCAAACCACATCTTTCATCCTCCCCCTTACCCTCACTCACTGAAATGTCTATCAGCTCTCTGAGCACAACTAGAAGAAAAGCTGCAGTGTCATTTCTCCCTCGTTGAAACATAACATTGCTAGTGCCATTTCTCTTAGCTGCCCTAATCTGAAAATTCAACAGGATAGGAGGAAAATTAATTCAAGAAAAATATGTACATACTTGCACCACTTTTTGGATACTAAAGATTGTACCATTAAAATAAGCATGAAAGAAAATCCAGCTCAGATCTGCCCAACTCACAGAAAAAAATGATGAGGGTTTTGGCTCTTTCTGTCCCGCTTCATGTGTTGCGGCACATCAAGGTGCATCCCGATTTGACTGCCAGCTGACATGGCTGTTGGGACATCTAATTAAACCCTGTTCCTTTTTAGAACCAAAGCAATCCTTGGAGATGTCCATTTCTGATACCCTGGATGGGTGCCAGCTATCATTTTTCTAAAGCCTGAATTCTTCTTACACATTTGCCTTGCAAGCTGTGCTTAACACAAAAATAAAATCAACAGAACGAAGCAAATAAAAAAAAAAAAAAACAACAACTCAAATAAACAACAGCAACAAAATCCTGAAAAGGTATCCAAAGAAAACAGCAGGAGTAAAAATAACACTTTCAGTTTGAGGGTTGACACAAGCCACACTACCTAGTCTGCAGGCAGCACTAAGGAAAGCCAGACCCAGAACCTACCAGGCTCTGTTCTCCCACTGGTGATAAGAGACAGGAGATAAAGAGAGGTTAGGTCAGCCCCAGCATATCTTTAAAGAGTCAGCACTGACTCGGAAAGTGAACACTGGAAAAAAAGATATTAACCATTATTTTGATAAGTAAAACCAAATATTCTTACAACTCCAAGCAAAAGAAAAATATTTTGCTATTATCTCTTGCAGTTGATAGCATATATTATATTACCTATTCTACTTGAGGACTGAGGGTGGAGTTTCCTCATACAGTGAGGAAGGAAATAAATATTTCAAATATTATTTACGTTTAAGAAAATCGTTAGGGGAAAGTCACAGCAAACATAATGAAACAAGTAACTTACTCAAATGATCAGGCAGAAAGTATTTCCTTTAAAGCAGTAACTCAAAATGCTAACTATTCACCATAGCAGGAACTGAAAAGTTGTATCCTGTCCTGCAAAAAGTCATGCAGGCAGGTGACTTGTGATGAATGGATCTTTCTAAAATTATCAGTGAAACAACTACTATAGAGCTACTCTCACACTCCAGATTCGCAGCTTGTCCCACCCTTCAAGACTAGCATGCAAAACAGAATTTTCCAAACTGTCAAATGTAGAAGAAAAAAAATGGAGTTTTTCATACCTTTAAGGAATAGGAATGAACAGAACCAATATAAACATTTGGGGGAAAAAAAATGTATGCCCGTAAATAGAACAACATTCTTCAAATAATACCTCTGACACTATTTGAAATTGTTTTCCTAGAGAATTACACCTAAAACAATGACCTTTTACTTGAAGTAGTGACACAGTTCCATTTTGATGGTATGTAAACTTGGGAGCCAAAGTAAAATCCTTTATCTATGTGTCTTTTTCTTCATCAAAAGATGATTTTCAATTAAAAACCTTTATTTTTATTCCTACCCTAGCTATATTTACCATATACTGGTGGAGTTTTCAATTAGGTATTGCAGACAGCATTCGTGAAATCCTGTTGTGGTTTCTGATTATCGCAAACAAAAAGTTCTTCTGTAATAAACCCAGCAGTGTTTGCAGGTGCAGACACAAAGTGCTTGGCTTTAAAATTAATAAAATAAATGTTTTTAGGAATGGGCTGCCTTTTGCCTTAAGTGAGGAAGAAAACAAACACAATGAACTCATGAATTAGTTCACCTTATCTTTTGTTTGCCTTACTCTTCAGGCAAAGGGCACAGAAAGGGCAAAATCTTTTAAAGAGCTGCTGTAGGTCAAGAAAGGAATCTGCAACCAACTTCTCCAAATTCATTCAGGAATTTCTTTGCCACAGAATTTGAATAAAAAGGGCATTCCTGGTTGTGCGGGTAGGACCAGAGTGTACAGAGCCTTAACACATGACCAGAAGAACACTAATTATGTGGAAACAGTGACTGATGGTCCTAAATTTAAAGGAGAGGCTAGAGCAGAAATTCTGAAGAAAAAGCCTGGGAAAACAACAGGCAATCCAGTAATTTAAATCTGCTGCTAAAAGACCTGCTTCTCAGTAAAAAAATGATTCATTGTTTTGCAAGGGTTGTGTGCCAAATTAGCTTTGATTAATGGATGCAACAGGGCTTTATTGATATTGTTTACTATTAAAACAAAACAAAAATGCCCCTCGCGGGCACTTTCATTTACCCAGTCATCTGTGCATTGCTCCAGAAAATTGCCACAGGTTGGCAAGGGCTTGTTCCCTCAGACTGATGTCGTCAGTGTTTCACTAACCCTGGTAACAACAAGCCACTGGGGAATGCCCTGAGGTCGCCTTTGGGTAATCAGGAATACCAAAACCACAGGCAGCACGAAGAACACATGAATTCCCCCCGCTATCATCCTGGCATCCAAAGACAGCTGCATCATCCTACAGGGATGGGGAGAAAAGAACAGGTTGTTTCCTGAAATAGGCACAATTATGACACGTTGTAACCAAACAGAGCAATGATCTTTTATCAAAAAAAAAAAACAAAAAAA
>VXBU01003001.1:104895-179989 GCA_013400315.1 Bombycilla garrulus | reverse complement strand
AAAAAAACTCTCCAAGGCTGAAACAAATGCCGGACCAACAAAAAGCAGCAAAGAGAAAAATCTGTTTCCCTTCTCTTCTGCCCTAGGTGTACGAGTGTGCAGACACACCAGCTGTACTACCTGGGGAGCTGTCTTCATTCACAACATCACAATTACCCAACAAGAAATAGTTCACTGAAAAACTGAGGTAAAACCAGCAGCACTTTAAGGAGTTCTCTCCTGATTTAAAGCTATAATACAAAATACACTCAAGTCCTTGACAAAGAATTACAAGAATTGGCACTTTAGCATGAGCTGTCCTTGGGCAGCAAATTGAGCCAGTATTCTTATCAGTAACCCTGCTAGGGCAGGGTGACAGAGCCATTTGTAGCTTGTTACAGCTTCACGTGAGTACTGCAATGGGAACTATTTCTGCATTCCCCACGTGTTCTGATTCCTTCCTTGCTACAAACCTGAGACAGCCCCGAGGTGTTTTCTGCCATTGTCCCTGGGGCAGAAACACAACTGCTTCTTCACTGAGATCCCGGCATGTGAGAAGTGTCAGCACAGAGCAGCCAGAACAAAATGTTATTCCTTATTTGACCTGATTGATTTAATAGATTTACTGCCTTCCTCACAGTCCCAGCTGAATGACAATGTGACAGAGACCGTGGAAGAGCTGCAGCCCCCTTGCTATTGACATCTCCACTGTCAGAGCCAGCCGGCACCCCGGTGGGAAAGGAGTTGTGCTGAGTGCAGGGCGTCTTCTCTCTTTGCAAAACCAGGTCAAGCTGGTTACGAGTCAAACACAGAATTTAATACCTGATTCTGGCACTGCATGTCACAATACCTCATTTCATTCTGAAATGAAAATGCCGTATTCACCATATATGGCATTACATGCATTACTCAAGGCTAATAAAATTGAGTTAGTAACTCCTGGATGAGAGTTTCCATGTAAGCATGTAGGAAAGTAGGCTGTAATCAGTCATCCTTACTCATCACCTCTTTGGCAGTCTGGATTACAAGGGAGAAAAAGATACAAAAGACTCCATGGAAATTACAAGCAAGTGCAAACAAATTTCAGTTTCTAAAAGGCAACAGCCTCCACTATTCATTAGTTTCTGTCCCTATTTCAGACATTAAAATTAGATATGAATGACAAAATCAAATTAAGAGCCTGTTTCTTCCAAAGGTCCCTCTTTAAATAATGTAGTCACTAGCAAGGTGCCTGCAAGAGTGTGATTCACAGTATTAAGCCTAAAATATGAACTGCGAGCATCCCCACTGCATTAGGGAGCAAACATCTGCATATGCAAAACAAAGCCATGGGGAGGAAAAATATAAAATTCAGACATGCAAACAAGGAAAAGGAAAGAGAGGCAGCAGGTGACGACAGGAGCAGGTCTAATGGGACGTGACTGACGGGGGACATACTGCATGAACCCAGTCACAGAGTGCATGGAGAGCAGGTGCCCCACCAAAGCAGTCAGGAGGCCAAGCTGTGCCTCGCTCCAAGAACTGCTCCTATCAAACCTGACCTGCTAACTGACAAGCACAGCTTCTTGTACCATGATTCGTGGACATGGCCCTCAGTTCAAGCAAGAAGTGAGAAAAGATGTGGGCAGAAACCTCCCCTGTCCCTTCCAATAACCACAAAATAGACTGGTGCACTGTTACCTTGTGTTACCTTGGAGAAAGTGTGACCAGGGATAACTTCTATCCCCACGCGCCAGGTGCTACTCGCAAGGAAAATGCCGCCCCGTCCCTCCCTCTGCTTAGGTGCTTGATCTGACAACTTCTGAGCAGCTTTATATGAAAACTTTCTATGGTGCTTCTCAGATCTCTTATTTTGGAGTGAATGAGTAAGTAAGTGATGCACCAGTTGCAAAGCACCTAATTCACAACCCGTAATTGTCTTCCAAACACTACAAGTTCAACACAATTCAATGTCCAGGGAACCCATCTGCTTCAGGGAGATAAAGTGCCAGACAGAAGCTGCCATGCCATATGTAAGGGAAGCTCTAGAAGGAGCAGAGGGTGTACATATTAATTACCTTTCCTTGGGATGGAAAATGTGCCATTCTCTTAAGTGTCCAACATACACACTCACATGCTGAAAATACACCTTGCTTCGGTATCAAAAGCACCTAGGCCTTACATTTTACCCACTTCATCTAAGGCTTTGGAACAACAAGCTACAGATTCATGTTGTAACAGCACTTACACTTAAATTCTCCAGGAAAAAAAAAAAAAGAAAAAAAAAAGAAAAACAATACAGAGGTTTCCACTTACAAATGGGAGAGGCTGGTAGATAAATTATATCAATAGAAAAATATAAACAAAAACAAACAAACACCCAAACCAACCCCCAACAAACAAGGTGGATGGCAAACCTAGAGTTTAATTTATTTATTTGTATTGAAGTTCTGCAGCTAAAGGACAACAAGAAAATTTATTTCACAATTTAAATCACAAACTCTCAAATCCACCCTATTTAATTGTTCCAAACTTTGTAACAGAAGCTAAATATACTCTTTCAGAATTCATCAACTTTAGTTATTTAGCCACATTCTTAATCTTCAGCTTCACTTTCTTTTTATTTGTAACAGATTGGAGGAAAAACAAGAAGTTGGTATATTTGCAACATTCTGCCAGAATGGTGAGCTATGACCATGCTGGAGACAAAGGTCCCCTCAGTTTCAGAGGACAATTCATGAAAAAGTTGGCTCACATCTGCAAAGAAATAGAATTTTTCATGTACTCTATTACTTGACGAACAGTGCATGGGAAAACACATACAGCACGTTGTTTCAGCTCAAACAGTGCATCCACTCACTGGAAAGCATCCAGTGTGCTTTATAAAATAGCTACTTAACAGTAAAATATGAAGGTCAGGAGGCATCAGTTTTGGCCCCTAGTAAGAGGGAAAAATTTTCCCCAAGTTTTCAGCCTAAGAATAAGCTGGACATTAGAGGGTACCCTGGGAACAAGAAAAGCTGTATAAAGTTTATATATTGTGAAGTAAAACTGGAGAACTTTCAAACCAATACACTCCTGTTTCTTCATGGCTGCAAAGGAGCAAGCAAAGGAGCACTGCACCAGCGACCTGCTAATCCAAACAGCACAGATGCCGTGAGAGAAATTGGGCTGCAGTGTCCCTTTAACTTTGTAAACACAGGTTAAAGTCAGGTGCTATTCAATCTGTTTGCATTTCCCACCACTGTGGTCTTCTACAGTACAAACAGCCAAGAGAACTCTGGCTGGAGCTACTCTGCACCTGAAATTCAGGGTGTCCGCCTGAATGCAAGGACAGGCAGAGTCTCATCTGACAGCAGCACAGCACAGAGCTGCCCAGAAGGAACTGGGATCTGCCCCAGGAGTTCTCTAACACCAGGGGTTAACTTCCCCTCTGCCTAAGAAAAGCACACTTCTGAGACAGCCACTCTAACACGCGGATTCGGCAACACCACACAAGCCTGTTCTTCCCTTCAGCTCCTCCATCCTAACAAAAAACATTCTACAATCCCCTGAGAGATTAAGACTCTTCAACACAGTTAACTTACATTAGTTATGGCTCTTGGAGTAGGCAGTGAAACCAGCCACAACTCTTCATAAAAAAAAATCCACTGGGAAATGTCCTTTAGCACAGACTGCTGTTCTCCAGTCACTACTTCCTGGAGAGGCACAGACATGCTGGGATAGCAGCCAGGAAAAAAAAGGAAGGACAGCAGCAAGTTTATAAGATTATAGTTTTGTTGGGTTTTTTTTCATTTCTGTTTTTGCCTGGAACACTTTTTGATCAGATACAATTTTATTTTTATTTTTTAAAATAAAAGATACGTGCACATTCCAAATAGCAAATAATTGGAATTTGGCAAGGTTTTTATACAATAATAACCATGATGACTGGATCCATGCTTTTTTGATAAAGCAGAAGAAGAGATCTGGGTTTAAACAAATGGTTCTGTGGTACCAATGCAGATATTCTGTGATACTGGCATTTCTTACTTAAACTTGTTTCTGTAGGTTACAAATTTTTGCTTAGCAAACCCATTCTCAGATTCCCATCTGTGGCAATATTTGACAGAAGACATAGGAAAGAAAGCAAAGTTTTGATCAAATTTGTCTTTATGTACAAGCACAAAAAAGCTGGTACTTCAGGTTACAGTTAAATGCAGGACTTGTGCCTGTCCCCAGCTGTTTCACCAGTGTGAAAACTTTTGTTTGCCACTGTATATCATGAAAGTTTTACAGAACCCTCTGCTGTGCCATGATAAAAATATGCTAAGAAAAATAGTATATAGATCAGTAATTTAAGTAGTACCTCTGCCCTCAGCTGTGCTTCCATAAAAGCACAACAGTCCAACCGCAAACGTTTGATAGAAACTTGACCAATTGAGACAAATGCATAGAACTATATCCAATTTTATCTTTGCACACAGAACCTACTACAAAGGTAGTAGAAGACAGAAAATTTGCTTTGGTATTAAATCTCTCATTATTTTTTCCTTTCAAACAGTCAGATCTGCATATGCATGCTTATACTTACTAAACAAACATAAATTGATTAAAAAAATCCCCCCAGAAAACAAACAAACAAACAAAAAAAGTCATGGTGGGCTTTGAATTTTCAATGATTCTTTGAATTGTGCNACAACCACAACAACAACAAAAAAAGTCTTTCACAAAAAGGTATAGAAAGCATAAAATATTTGGTTTGGATTTATTCCAGTCTCTTACACAAATACTTTTTGAGGTTTCCATAAATGATTATTTATGGACTTGTCCAAAGCTTCAAGAATCCTTTTCACAGACACACATGCCCCAGCACTACAATCCATCACATGTTATGGCTTCTACAAATGCTAACAGCTCCCTTTGGGTTTTTGGGCCTTTATCTGTGTAGTAACTGACATGACTTTTTCCCATTTTGAGCACAAGATCTTGTGCAAAAACATACAGGAAAAAAAAAGTCCAATAAAATGACTTTACACTGGAATAGCAACAAGAAGTCTGGCTTTGATAATCTTGCTTATGGAAATTTATTAGTTATTGGTACAAATACATCTCATTATAAAAAAGAAAAAGTGATTCCTTGTCTGTTCCTGAAACCCCCTTGTAAACTATATTCACAACTTAAAAACCTAGAACTGAAAAATTATTTGGACTAAAGATGGGGTGATGCTCTGGTGCTGCAGTTAGGTGAGATCAGACTTGCCTATTTCTACCCTGAGTTTCTATAGGAGACTCTGAAAATACAAGCTTCAAAAACCAAAAGTGTTGAGTCTCAAGCCTGCCTCTGGAATGTGAAGAAAAACTCTTGTAATAGTATTAAACTTACATGGTGCACATTTAACCAACCACAGGTAGTATAGTCAAAACTAAAGGGCATCATTTTTACTGACATAATAAGGCAGCATCAATACTGCTAGTGTGCCAATTCAGTAATTGTTCAGTTTATGGAAATCTGACCCCTTGGTAAGTGTGATGGTCTCAGACCATAAGTCATTAGGAAGTAAACTGACAGCTTTGGTCAAAGCTGTCATCAGGATGTTAGGATTGCTTCCATCAGACACACTGCAAGGGCACAAAAGACTCAGCCCACAATGAGTTATTTATGAATTTAAATTACTTTTAGCATTAAAACAAATTCTCACATTTAGACTGGTTTTGCAAGGAAAAAAAAAATTGGCATTTCACACACTTTGATATTAAAGACCGAGACTTGGCCAGCACACAGCAGAAAGCCAGTGGCCGCCACCTTCTGAACTGGGTTTGATCAGTCATTAAAACACTGCAGTTACCTGAGAAACAAGGTTTCTCTAATGACTCTAAATAAATACGTTTTCAGGGTAATATAACCTGCAGTAAAAAGCAGCCAAGACTTTTAACCTTTGTGATGCAGAGAGACTGGAAAGCAACCAAGTGAAATGGAGGGAGTGGGTAAAACATCAGAGCAGTAAACAGGCACAAGAGCTGGGGGAGAGCTTGGAAAACCTCATTGTGTAAAAGCTTCTTCTGATGCATTGTCACCTGTGGCCAGACCTGACTGCTAGTTGCGCTTCTGCAGCACCTGGCCAGAAAAGCTCGGTTAAAATGCTGCCATGTGACTCATTTCCTTTTCAAAAAAATAAATTAAATATGGTGAAACCTGTGCCATGAACTAACTCATGTGTTACCTCTATTCAGAGTTACTTGCTATGTCATACTTGTGATAAACAGCACAGGCACACATGAACCACTGTCCCATTCTTCCATCCATCAGAAACCTTTTGCAACATACCCAAGCACTTTCGTTTCAAAGAGTACTCCTCTCAGTCTTTTTCCAATGAAGTGGTATCTAAAGGAAAAAAATGCTCTGAGCTTCAGTCTGAAAATATGTACTGCCCCAGAAAATAAAACATCTGAACTAAAAGTCTGATTAAAGAAGAAGAAACATGAAAGTTACAGTGTGCCCACATTCCACAGGGCTTCCAGCTGACTGAGGAGGAAGAGGGCTGAGCAAGAAATATTTCAAAAAACAAACCTTTATTTTACTGTCAATTTTTACCATCTCTTCTACTAAGAGCTTTATCAAATGTGAAGTCTGATTGGTGTTACCAGCTCCAAAACACTGCACTGCTGTGTACATTTTAAAAAGAAGAAGCAGCAGCCCCTGACTTCTGCACACGGAGGGATCTGCCAGGCAGGATGTCAGGGTGTGCCCCAGGTTCGCAGTTACCGTTTACTTTTGTTCTTGCTCATTTCAAACTGACAAATCCAACCAATCTCTGTGCTCGCTTACTGTGTGCAAACTCCAGTTTGCAGCCAAGGCAGATTAGCCACTTTGCTAGTGAAATACCGTGCAACACATGCAGCCTTGTGCCTGTCACCCAGCAGCCTCGTGGGAATGCAATCTGAGCCTGGGGAGCAATGGAGCGGCAAAAGAAGAGGTTTAAAAAGACAGGAAGAGAAACAGCTCAAAAAGAACAATTCTTTCATTTCCAGCTTCTGTTATTAACATTCCCATCTTTACACGTACAGTTAGCAGAAGGAGAGCCTGTAATTTGTCAGACTGACTTTTTTAACCAATTTACCTGAGCAAGAACTGAAGGGAAAACTATTCTGATAGCTGAAAAACGATTAAAATTTCATCCAGCTTAAAACACTCTGGTTTTCTATATAACACTTGCCAGGTCTGCCGCCTCTCATTTCTTTCTAGTTGGTGTTAATTTACTGATGTGCTTACTTTGAGCACCAAAGACAATACTGCTTTAAGCCCTCAGTTTTACAAAGGCTGGCAAGGAGTAATGCAACAGAGCAGCGGAGCAAATTAATTTGAGAACACAGGTGGCCATTTATCACACACGGTTTTGCCTTTGAACGCAAACCTAAGACGACCATTCTGCCAGGTATGGATTCTCAAACTCTTCCAACTCTGTGCAAGCCTGATTTGCAACCCAGGGTAAAAGACTAGCAGCTGTGACAAGTTTCTCCTGCCCAGCTATATAACCCCACACTCCCTTCAGCCCTGGCAATCCTTGTCAGTCTGGCAGAGGATCCTGATAAGACAGAAATGCACAGTTAGAAATGCACAGGCAGATTTTACAAGTTGAGTCAAATTGTTCCCTGCAATGAGAAAATACGCCCTATATAATCTATACCTCCCCACACCTTCCCTTCAGAAATGATATTGTCATCTCCTCTATAGGCAGGCAGGGAGGCTTTCATAGCTTGCTGCCCAATTATAGGAGGAATTCTGCCCTCCCCCTCCAGCCTGTACAATGGGCTCTTTATGTAAATCACTGAGAAAAATTAAAACACCATTAATCCATCAGTAAAGCTTCCTTTCCCATCTCTGGCCTGTGGCGAGAACACAGGCTAAGGAAGGCAGCACGAGAAACTTTATGGAAGCTACATAGAATCCAGCAGCAGGGCTCAACAGTTCTCATCTGTGCAAGACCTCATCCCACAGGTGTTAGAAGCTGATCTGGCATTGCTGTATAATATCAATATACCAACAGTCAAAAGTAAAAATTACTGGTTGCAAACACAAACTTCCTTTTTAGAAGTATTCAGCAGTGAAGTAGGTTAAGAAACAATCTTCAAAGCACAGACTGAAGTTGTGTCCTAGCATGCAGGGAGCAAGGCACAAACATATACATCCTGTTTTAGTGTTCCTGCATACTAACCATTTACTAAAGCCACAATCTGTTCTGACACGGAAGTGAAACTCTGGTCAAATACCTATTAACTGCTACCAGAAATGAAAATAAATAAAAGGCCCTTTGAAGATCAAATGCCCTTGGAGAGCCTGCCTGCTCTTACAAAAGTGACCTTACAGCACAACTGAGTCAACCTTACACTCTCTATTAACAAACTACTGCTTTAGCAACGCTAGAGAAATTACAACCAAATCACTCACTTTACTGGGTGTTTTCAATCTTGCGTGCACACACACCCAGCTGCCCGCCAGCCAGCTACTGGTAACTGTAGCTCACCAACTCACATGAATGAGCAAACTTCCAAAATTTGTTTTGATTTATGGCAAATATGAAGCAAATGGTTATTTAGTAACCTGACAAACTTAATTCAAAAACAGAACACAAAAAAATATAAAAAGTACTTTTTAGAAGTCTCATATAAAAGATACTCCAGGTCTAAACGTTTCAAAGGTTCAGTCAGAGCTGCTTATCTCATATCCTAGATGTCCCTCCTGTCTGTGGAGCAATTCCCGTCACTTTCTTATCATCTCTTTTATTCTGCATCTGGGACCTCTTCTCAGTCTGCCCTCATAAAACAAAATGCACTTTAATTTTTCCCAGCAGGACCATGAGGCAGTCATCCAAGAAAAGCCACCCAGAGAAGTGGAGCCTTAAATGGCTTTTGGTTCCACATTTTGGAGAGAGATTCTTACAGCACCTGCCCAAAGACTCTGGCAACAATGACTACTGGCTACAAGAAGCATAAACAAAACTTAGCTATATCCCACACAATCAATATCCAGATGGGAAATTATAGGTTTTTCCTGATAACTACGATAAGTTTCACAGTTCTAACCCCCAAAAAAACTTGGCAAGGCAGTGCTGCACTTCAGCTTTTGTGCTGCCCTCCTCCTCCCCCGCCTGAGGCTCCTGGCCCCCGCTGGGACCCAAGCAGCTGGACAAAGCAGCACGGAGCAGGGCTGACACTTCAGCAGCAATCCCAAGGGTTAAAGGGAAAGCAAATCACCTTTTTTCCGCTGGCTCCGATAGGTCCAGTTCTCATCATCCTCGTCTACCTGCTGCACACACATGGAGGAGAGTTCCCCATCGCTGCGAAACAATCTCTTTGTTTGCCTTGACAAGGACGAGAAATTTATCCAGCTGACAGCACGCGAGAGGGAGCCTGGATTTTGTTTGAGTTTGAAAGATCTCGAAACACACTCCTTTTTCATTTTCTTTCAATCCAGCCACTGGGGCCAGTTCCAAAGAGACCTCTCTTAAATTGTTCACATCCCCTTTCCCAGCAGTTTTTGTGGGAGGCTAAACAAATTCAAACCGACTTCAGTCCAGGTTTCTTCTCGCTGCCTTTAAACCAGCACCAGTATGGAGGTAGGTGGCTGTGCCAGCGCAGCTTTCCTGAAGCTGTTTTGATATAGCACTTAGGGAGCTGCCAAAGAAAACAAAGGGGAGGAAAGCAGCAGAAAGTGGCACCTTGCAGGAGCTCAGCGGAGCATGTAAGGGCTGAGCAGAGGATAGCACCGAGGCAAGTGTTTTCCCCATTCTCCACTCAACAGCAAAAACTGTAGCTCCACTCTTGTCCCTGGCATTGCTGCCCAGGAGCGTGCAGGCAATTCAGTCCTCTCTTCTGTCTCATCACAAACAGCCCACGAGAAGAGCAGGCAGAGATCACAACCTGCCATGGCACAGCTCATGAGAGACAATAAAGCAACTACACTTCTGCCGCCTCATTCTGGCTTCCCCTGCTCTCCCTTAAGAGAAAAGCCTGGCGAAGGAGCTCCAGGAAGGCTCGTCTAACAATAAAACCGACTGCGTGGCTATCGCTTAGGATTAGAGTGAAATACGATAGGCTCGCTCTCCTAAAAGCAAACTCCTCCTTTCCTCAGCCAGCTCAGTGGCAGCACAAACTTCTGAACTCTCCGTGCAGAAACAGCAAAGCACTTGCACACCTCTGTGGATTTGGAGAGGGGGAAAATAAGATCCTGGAGTTTTTTCACACCAAAAGCATCCTGAAAATTGTGCTGAAAACATTAGTGCCTCCGTAACTGGTGGTATGTTTGAAAAGAAACTAAATAAAAATGCATACACATAAACAAAACCTGAGCAGATATTTAGTGATCAGGCTTGCACTGGGGTCACATAGCTCATAAAGCAGGTTTCGCTCCCAGCTGTTACATTCTGCTGCCTTCTCTTTAAACTAGCAGCTGGGAAAAGCACTTCACAGTGTGATAGTTTTAAAAACTCGGGCACTACTGAAAGCTGCAGTGCTTGCCCTGTATGCCAATACCAGCGCTGCTCCCAGAAGGGTATAAGCCTGCACGATGGAGAAGCAAAAGGGGCATTTTAAAGCAGACACAAGCAGATGCAAGACACCAAGGCACCCCAATATCCATGGATTTTGCTGGAACTGGTCACCAAGATAAAAGTTGACCAGAAAAATAAAAAAAATTTAAAAAAACACAACCCCGCAAGTTTCTATCTTGCAGCAAAAAATGGACTTTAATGTGGGAGAAAGCCAGTAAGGTCAGCTCAGTGAATCCTCAAGGAGATGTAACGAGGAATCCGGGGGAGGGGAAGAGAAAGAACACAAAAAACATACCCTTTATCTGAAGAACAAACACTAATGTCTTAACATCCTAACGGCTGCAGATGATCTTATCAAAAGGACATGGATCGTATGAAAACAAGGGTGCAGTGTTCCGGTTCCCGAGCTGCCAGTCAGATTTACACTACTGCAGAACACACGCCCCAACCCCTTGGCAGATGCTACCGCAGGCCCTCTGGATTCTGCTGCACAGCCTCTTCAAAACCATTAAAAACAAAGGCTCTGGCTTTTTCTGAAACTTAGGGCTCTCTGACTCATAATAAGAGGATAAGGTTTAACCCACTGACTGGGAGGCAAAAAGCTAAATCCTGTATCAGATTACCCTATGAGTCAAGCAGACACACCAAAGTGACCTTTGGCTCCCTCTAACACAGCACAATGCGTTGGCCAACTGTCTTCTGTAAATAATTTAATAGGCTGCTTTTAAATTGACCTCACTCCAAGGAGGTAATGCATACACGTACATACACAGGTCTCCCAGCGCTTCCCAAAGTCAGTGGTGCTGTAGTGGGGTTCTGGAGGGAGGGGCCTGCAGAGGGGTGCACGCTGAGAGTGTGCTAAGTGAGTGTGAGCGGGAGCTAACACACTGCTAAACACTCGCTTTTTCTCGCTGAGTCATCAAGTCCTTCTAGTTTGGGGCTTTTTGTCTTTGTTAACAGATACCGCTCCCCATCCCGATAAGACGAGAGACCTGTGTAGAGTCGGGAGGTTTCCTTTGTTTTTCTTCCTTTTGCTTACAACAAGACTTGAGGATGTGGAGTGACACCCAAGCACTGAAATATCCATTTTGGAACAGCTCATGTACAAATAGGCAGGATTCATTATAAAAATCAAAGACCATGCTTAAAGTCAACTTAGTTCTGTAGACAAAGAGCATCTGGAATTGCTAGTACTGAAAAGTACAGAGAACTGTAAACTACCACAGCTATTACTGGCTAAATTATACAGAGCCAGATGTATAAAAACCCTGGTAGAAACTGCAGAATCACAGTCATCTCCTCCCCACTGTACTACTTAGAAAAAGAAGATCAGAGGAACCAACAAGAAGGAAACCCTTTCAGGTTAACCCAAAATGCCAGAGTAAATCTCAAAGGCCTGCCCAGAGTCTAGGCGGCAATTTAATTTCAGGAATTTTCCTGACCTGTCTGTACCTCTGCCTTTTTAAGACGGTGCTGAGTCACAACTTGGTGATGCAAGGGCAAAAGTACTGTGACTGACCGTAACATTTCCATTGTTACTGTAAACAGAGTAGAGTAATGCTTTGCTCAGAGTTTGGTATCATTCCATTTCATTGCAGGAAAAGATCCATTTCTATACACTTCAACACTGTCACTACCACAGAATGCTTCTTATTTCTAGGTGACAAGCTTAATATCAGCACACATCATTACACATGTAGATCAAAAATAAATTTCCCAAGATCAAGAGAAAACAGCAATTACCATTTGAAAACCAATACATGTTGAGTAACTGCTGCAAGTTAAACCATTCTTTAATCACTAGCCAAATACAAGGCCACAGAGCTGGAAATTTTAGCGTCTGAAACACTGCAGAGGCTTAAATTTAATTATGTAAAACACTCTACAAAGCCATATAAAAGAAACAGGGTACACTTCTAATAAGCTATGCTAATTTTCCAACCTGACTATTTTCTGCCTTATGAAGACGTCATACAAAAATTTAGGCTTCGTATTTTCCAGGTTATGTATGTAAATATTAAGGCATTATTTTACTACATTTTTTAGTACAAATCCATCTCAGTAAAAAACATGAAAGAATCGCAGAAGGAGAAACACAGGGCTTCAAGTAGAAAGCTAAACTGCTTCCTGCCCCTGCAGTTTTTTATTTATTTATTTTTAGAGGTGAACAAGACCAAATAAGCATAGTCTCACCGGCATGATTTTTACCATGATTAGACCTGATTGTCTAAGAATTCTCTAAAAGTTTTTAATCAAACACGTGGTTCACAGCCATTGTGTTCTCCTAAGGCCAGACAAAACAGAAAAAAAAAAAAAAAAAAAAAAAGTTTGAAAAAAAAGGTTTCAGGTCGGGGAAAAAATAAACAAAACAAAAAAAAAAAAAAAAAAAAAAAAAGTTTGACAGTAAAGGTTTCAGGTCAGTGTAAAAAATCAACAAAGCAGAAAGAAAAAAAAAAAGACAAAAAAAGAAAAAACAAAACACCACAGACATGCTCCGTTTTTTGACTTTTAGTACAATCTGCATATGAATTTAATTCCTACATTTCCTAGTCTATCACTTCTCATGACTCAAGGAGACCGTAACATGGATGATTCCCAGTTAAGAGCTTGCTGAGATAGCTCATGCTGCAACAGCTGAGAGGATACCTCTATCAGGCTTCCTGGGTGTTTTCCTTCGGGTGGTAACAACTCATCATCAGCCAGTCATAAAGCCAATTTGGATGAAACATCGGCAAAAGCCCATTGAAAACACCTTCCCTGCAGTCTCAGCAAAAGGACAGGGGTGCTCCAGCAGCCCTGAGAACTCCTCCATCCCAGAAACTGCCCCAACACCACCACATCGACTACATTTGGTCACTTCCCCAGGGTACTCATCATCTCCAGGCAGATGTGTGGGAATTTCAGCCAGTTTTGAAACCTTGTCAACCTGACCTACACCATAGGTCTTTATGTCCACTGTGCCTGTTCTTTTACAGGTACCCTATGAAATGCTCATGTAGCAAACACACGAAGTAATCCACATCCCTCCGTGCCTTTTTTACAGCAAAGCAGCCATGGAGAGCATTTTGGTACAAGAGGGCCTCAAACTTCCAGTTAAGGTTGTGTCCCTTTTTATGTGCAGGGCACATAAGTGAGAAACTCTTTCCCTCCAGTGTGAATGGACCTGCGAGGGGAAAAAAATAGTAAAGAAATAAAGGAACAAAACTGAAGTTACTTGCCCAAGATCACAGAAAGGATAAGCAGCACAGCTAAGAAAAGAAAGTAGGTCTCCTGGCTACCAGCCGTGCGACCTACTTAAGTAGGCCCTGTCTCACACAAAAGCAATGCCTATTAATTGTTTCTATCACAACCCTTATAGAGCCTTTAAATGCCCTAATTAGAAAGAAAAACTTCCTTTCTGTTTTCACCCTTTAGATTTTGTTCTTTTTTGTTTGTTTGTTTTGTTTGTTTGTTTGTTTGTTTTTTAATTTAAAAATACCAAAACTAAAAGAGGAGGGCGTTTTATGCAGTAGGACTCCTTCCAAGCAGCACACCCACACTTCCAACTTTATTAGGTACACAAGGAAAAAAAAATCAGATTACAGACAACTATTTTATCCTACAGAGGATAAACCAGCTTTTGGACAGGTCTGTATGATGCACCTGCCACAAGTCTCTCTTCCTCCTTTCAGCTTCCGTGTCCCAGAAGGATTCACTGCATCAGGGCAATGTTTTCTCTGATTCATCAGCTGCACTTGCTTTGATAGGGAAATTCTGTAAAAACAGGGGTACAGTTTCTATAAAATACTAGGCTAAGCTGGAGCTGGTTCTCCCCTCAACAGCAACTGTATGTAGGGATAACGATGGCTCTTAATGAGAGAGAGAAATCAAGGAAAGAACACGAACAGTACAAGTTTTTGGTTGTTAGACAAAAAGATATTTGTAAGAGGGGCAGAACCAACACCAGAATTGCCCAGAAAAAAACCACACTTTTTCTCTAAAACACTTTGACTTCAAAAGAGCAGGCAAGTAAATTGCACATAGAGACACCCACCTGCTTCAACCGTATACAAATGCATTCACAACTTTTTGTCTTTCTTCATCAGCATAATTCCAGAACTGATGCAAACCCCAAATTTCATAGAAAACATGCTGGCAAGTGTGCAATGAGTAGGGCAATTACTGATGGCAGGAGCAGTTTCAAGTACTGAGCTTTGCCAGGTAAGAGTGTGATCAATACCCTCAAGGCATTTAAAAGGCCTGTAGGTGGGACACCTGGGGACATGGTTCAGTGGTGGGCCAACAGTTGAACTCAGTGATCTTAGAGCTCCTTTCCAACTTAAACGATTCTACGGTATTCTGGGGGATACAGGAGGAAAGGGCTTGAACTGTGTTAAGGGCTTGAACTTGCCTACACACGGACGAGCTTTTCCTTCGTGAGGTTTAATGCTGTCGTACAACGTAAGGGGACGAGTAACAAGGCTTTGGTGGCTTCAGCCAATGTGCAAATATTTGGGCGCTTCACGGGCAGCCCTCCCGACCAGCAGCGCAGCCCAGGGCAGCGCAGGGCCGGGGCCGATCCCTGCCGGCAGGTGGCAGCAGGGATCCAGCCGGGATCCGCGCTCCCGGCACCCGAGGGACCTCAGCAGCGACGCAGTTACGGTGACACACGGTAGTGACTTATCTTTGAACAGTTTGCCTGTAGTAAGCTGTAATTATCTCTGCTTGAAATGTAATTAACGATTTTAGTGGTTTTTCATTTGGCCATGACAACTCAGTAATTAAGATAATTCTGCTAAAAGCTCCCCCTAACTGTAGTCACCGCCTCGATTCCTACACACTTTCTCCTAGGTTGTGGGGCTCTTGCTTTCGGAACACAAAATGTTTTTTAAAATCCCCTGACCATAGGGTCACCTCCTTTCCAAAGCTGAGGCTTGGCCAGGAAAGTACTCTGCTCACAACTGTTAGCCAACACATCCCAGGTGCTGATAGGTTGGGAAGACTAACTATCCAAGTATGGAATTTTTGTGGACAGAGTCAGTTTTCTGTCTGAAGATAAGACTGCGGTTTTTTTCTCCCCAGGCACCTATCTGTTCACTGAATCACCAGAAGTTATCAACAGCAGATCTGATCAACATGGGAAGTCACTTACAGAGTCTAGGAGAGAAACTAGAGAGGTGCTCCAGCAGCCAGGCAGCATTCAGCACCTTGGCACTCCTCTGCCACACTGCAGACCCTTACTCCAGCAGCACCCACCTGCTCCAAGCTGCCGGCACAGCTGGCATGAAGGATGCTCTGAACGAAACCACCCCGTGTCTCATAGGGCGACTCCAACCTCCCAGAAAAGCTGTGTACTTTTGTAGCATCCTGTATCCACAGGTAGTCCTCTTTGCTCTGGAACATTACAATGAACATGAGTTTGTAAACTCAACTTGCACAGCTTTAATCTAAATTGTAAGATCAGTTTAGTCTCTCCTACTACTTTCCTCAACATATGCTGTGTTCATACAAAGAAGGGACTTAAAACATTTTTAATACCTGACTGCAAAGAAACTTTGCAACACACAAGTTACATTAGAAATTTAGAAATGGGAGACTTCGGTGAAGTACAAGAAACTTCTACTGAATCATCCAAGTTTCCTGTAGAAATGCTGACAGCTGCATTGAAAGTAACTGGAAGCCAGTTAAAAACAAACTGTATAAAAAAATTAGTTTACATGTAATTGAAGATCATTCTGCCAGCAGGGAAGTACCTTAAGACAACTAAATATTTCCCACTTCTCTGATTAAGAGGATACCAGGGAAACTGCAGAAGGGATAAGGCTTGTTTGCTTTGAGGTGGAAGCCCTCTGCTGGTTAACATAAACTAATTAGCACACTAATCTAAATGTTTTTGTAGATAAGAAAACCACAAAGAACAAGAAAGGCAACAGTAGCTAAAGAAAAAGCAGAGAAGAACCATCAGCATCTCAGAAATCCTTATTCTTCATATTCTTTACTTTTCTCCTGTTTGTATTTACATACCCTTTGAATTACAAAATATGCAATTTAATAAACCTTACTAGGTATTTGCAATAAGAAAATACTAAAAAGGAACCTTAGAACCCTGTGAGACACTTGGACAGACCTGACCATTCAAACACTGAAAACACTTCTCATATGAGTGTTATAAACAGCTCTCAATCTTTGATATATAAACCACAGGAAACTATTTCTTCCTATAGATACAAATGCTATTTGAGCACATCTTTTTTGTCCCAAGTCCAGTATTTTAAAAACACATTTCAAAATTATTTACCTTACTGAAACTGTATATAAGTCTCTTCTAGGAACCAATCTAAGCATGTGCTGTTTTTGAAAACCATTCATAAATATGGAAATTCAGAATACAGACACTGGGCTCACATTTGCATGTGCGTGCACAGGTATAGGACTGCAGCATTGCTTTTCCAGTTTATTGCTACGTTTACATGCCAGCTAAGCCTGGCACATGGTAAGTGCAGAGGAGAGTGTTGCAACTCTGTTACAAAATTTGTAAATGAAACTCAGCCCCACCACGCCTGGAAGAATGCTGCTATCTCTTTTCTTCCTGACAACAGGCCCTAGGTTAAAAGACACTCATTTCTAGGCGGAGGATGAGCACAAGGAATGTTGCTGACACACAGAGGGTGAGGAGGAAAACAATGAATTTGTGTCTTAGTTACTGTCCTACATAGTTATATTTAATCCCAATTAAAATAGCTCTGTTAAAAGCTTGATGAAAATGCACGAGGAAACAAAACCTCTAAAATAACGAACATATGGCCTATGTATGTGCTCTCTCTGTATGCAGTGCCTGTGCATGTGCTCACTCCATATGTACACATCCACATATTCAGCAGGAGTACTGTGACCAACAAGAAAAATTTTCTCCCTCCCTGCAATTTCCCCTCTGCCATGTAGAGGTCTAAAATTTACTTTGATTTTTTTTTTTTTTTCCCCAAACTGAAACACTTAAATATTTTCTCCTACCAGCAGATGTTTCTAGGTGGAAAAAAACTGAGAATACAGAAGAATAGTATGCAAGGTCAATCCTGCAGAGCCTGTGGTCCCCCCTAAATAAAACATTTGAGATATAGGAAGTGTTCAGTTATCAACTGCAAAAAGAAGATGAGAAGAGGAGGTAAAATTAAAGTCCAAGTTATCCTCAGTAGAAGAGACTACAGGATAAATAAGGACATTCATGCCAGCAGCAAGAATAATCTGATGCTACCTCTCAACCATTGGCATGTGAAATAATCAGCCTCAACAAAACAATTGCTTAGTCACAGTTAAAAACCCAAGAGTATCAATTCTTAAATCATAGCACAGAGAAACTAAATCAAGGCTTTGCAATCTGCCATAATTTGCACCACAACATCTTGTTTATGTATCTAAAGAAAGCTCATCTTCTGGCACTCACTGAAATACAGGGTGGGAGGGGTAGAAAGTGAAAGAGAAGTTACATACTATTGAAATTACAGGTGTTAGAAGTGTTTGTTCATCAGATACTAATCTGTTGAGAGCCCAGTGGATGTCTCCCACAATAGTAACACCCCAAATCCACTTCTCCCAAGCCAGACAGTTTAGAAAGCAGACTCACTGCCTTCTCACAGCCAATGCCAGCCACCAATTTCAGGTGGTTTCATCAGGGCAAAAAAGATTCACACCTTGATAGTCATTGTTAAATGAAGTCATCCAGACATTTCGCTATTAACCAGTGGACTAAATTACAGGCTTAGTCTTCACCTAGTGCTTTCGCCTGCCCACAAAACAATCTGCTTGGATTACCCTGCCAGCCTGAAAGCAACTCTAAAGTACTCATCACCCAGGTTCTTCCTTCTCAGATGCCGGGAAACCAAGTATCAGTCCTGATGTATCCTTCAGTTTGACTTCTCCTATGGACAATGCCAAAATACTGCTCCAATCTACACCATTGTTTTTTTCTTCTTTTGGCACAACTGGCAGCCCACATGCTAAATCCAATATTTCACGAGGTCTTTTACCTTCTCCTTGGCAGAAACAAGGAACATGGCTAGAGCTGGATACCCAAGCTTCCACACTTACACAAAAAGAAATGGAGCATTAGATGTGCAGGAGAACATGTCCAGGTCCCAGGGCAGCACAGCACCACAGCAATACATCTTTACATCTTTCAAAAGTTGATTGGTGAGAAAAAGAAGGCCCCAGAATTTAAGCCAACCCCTTTCTTACTGTATTTTCTGTGTAGGTAAAAGCCACTAGAAATAAGAGGATATGTCAAATTAATTTTAATGAAACACCTCCTCCAAAAGAAAATATTCAACTCTATAGAGTAAAAGATAAATTTATATTGTAATTAAATCAAAACGAAGATTTAACTGCTGTGTTTTTCGTGTAATTCTGCTTGTAAAGTCAAGCCACCTTTCCCAAAAAGAACACTACATCACTAAATGCAAATGGCAAACAAATTACATTGAGAAGTAAAAGATACTTAGTATTTTACTTGCAGTAGACATTCCTTATTTGCAGGCATGTGGCAAATTGCCCACAATAGAAAGAGATGCCAGGTAGATATTCCTAAAGAAATAAGAATACAAACACATGGGATTAGATACAAAATAAATTTATGCAGAAATACTTATTGTTTAATCATGTGCTCTATCCATCACATAGCCCATTCTTATTGTGCAAGCAAGTTTATTCACCCAGGGGAATCCACCAAAATGAGAATGCTTCATATGTATTTATTCATCAAATAAAAATAATGGTTTCTAGATGGGAACTTCCACCTTCTTTTGATTAACATGCCTTCCGTGTTACACCTGTTGTAAATGCATCATGTTGACGAGATTATAAAGATTGCTTAGAGAACCAATATTTCTCTGGAGTACTTTTTTCCCCCCGACAGTGAAGTGGAAAATATGCTGGCTCTCTTAGCCAGCTTTGGCATAGAGATAATGCCATGCTCTGTGGTTAACTGCTAGCTCTTCTTCCTCCAAGGCACTGTGAGTCATCTCTGCTTTCCACACTGGTATATTCCAAACAATTCTGGGTAACACTGTGCTAGTTCATTCTCACCAAAGTCATTGTATGAGAGCACAATTACACAGAAGGGATCACATATTAAACAAGTTGGGTTTTTTTTAAGCATTCCATTAAAAAATGTGCAAGGCAAATATTGCAGTAACTATTAATCAAGCCTAAAAATAAATTAAAACTAGCTTCATGAAAGATGCCTGGCCATTTGCTGGCATTTAAGGTTTTCCCTTCAAGCACAAGCACAGTCACAGCAGGATTTGCTATTCTGATCCAATGGCACCTTTTCCCAAGCTTAGACAAACAGATGTGAGGAGACGCTTTCAACCCCTACTTGCAGACAGTATTGTTTTTTCATTATGATAAAGCATTGCTGAGATTGGCAGTAGAAACCACCCACTTTCAGGAACTCCCAGTGTAGTTAATATTCCTCTGGTTAACAAAAGATGCTTTGGTCTGAGGCTGTTTTTACAGGCTGTTGTTACAGCACTGCACCCAACTGGCCTTAATTTATGAAGGGCTGCTCTGGTTATGGGATCCTGAGTTATTCTACTTAGTTTAGGGCCAGCAAAATGTAATAGATTGACAGCTCCAAACATGAGTCAGGAGGGGAATGAATAAATAAATAATATCACATACTGGCTAAAATATTTGGTACCTGCCAGCATCCTTCAGGCAATGCTTAAAAGACATCTTAAAATCCAGTTTGATTGCCAACTTAGTATCCTACGTGGTTTGTTTTAAAAGAAAAAAAAAAGAAGAACAAGGTATGCCACTTTTTAGATGCCTAAAAAAAGAAACTAAATAACAATGCAGTTCCTTTATGGCTCCCAAATTCTGGGTGCTCTAGGGGTCACTAGCATCTCAAAACAAAACAAAACAAAACAAAACAAAACAAAACAAAACAAAAAAAAAAAAAAAAAAAAAAAAAAAAAAAAAAAAAAAAAAAAAAAAAAAAAAAAAAAAAAAAAAAAAAAACCAAACAAACAAAAAAAACCTTTACAACATTCACCAGGAGAGTGCTTGCAGCCCACCCTCCTGGGATTTGCCCTGAGGTGAGGACATGATGAAGCACCTTTTTCTCACTCCCAAGTAAAACCAGGAAAGCAAACTCCTTCCTTCCAAGCCCTCTGGGTGTACCTCAGCTGGCTCATCCTGCGCAAGCACCGCTGCTCCAGGCACTGTCCTGCACACTGTGACACTGCAGCCCTGTCCCCCCAGCAATGCTGGGATTTCGTCTAAATCACTGCAGCAAGCCAACTCACAGCCCCAAACCAGCTATGTCAGCACAACCAAGGACACTGTAACCTTAAGGAGACGGGTGGTCATGAGCACTGAAAGAACAGGAACCCCTTGTAGAGCAGAGTGCAGCAGGTTAAGCTGCTGTAGCCCCAAGGCTGCAAGTGTCCAGGAGTTCTGCAAACTCTCCAGTTCCCTGGTGAACAGATTCAGGGCAATGATAAGGAAAAGAAGGTCCGAGCATTGTACTTCCCTGGATATCTATTCAGCTTGTACTTCAAAGTAAAAAAAACCAAAAAAACCAAACCAAACAACTACTTTGATTTTCAAACAGAACTCTTTTCGGGGAAAATCTGTTTGGAGTGGTGTCTCTTGAGTGTGGGGGTTTTTCGGTTTGTTTTTTTTTTAAAGTACTTTATTTCCACTGTGTGTGGGAAAATGATGCCTGAAGTCTTTGGCAGTTTTCAACACAGGAAAAAAATTTAAAAATCTCCCTAGGAGTGAGGTCAGGGTTGAGCAAAGAGAGCATTCAAAACATGCATGTGAATTATATCACCAAAAAAGACTCAAAACACTTCATAAAAATGTGTGGAAAATTCATAGAGATGTCAGAAAAAGAATATGGCATCAAGGATCTCCAGAATGTCCTTACTGGATGCAGACTTTCTTTTTTTTTTTAGGTTTGGCAATCAGTTTTGCTACGTTGGAAGTTCCCTCCTATGCTAAGAATTATATCCAAAAGTATTTCAGCAATGAGCCAAGACAGAGATCAAGAGCAGAAAACATTATTATGTTCTCTCCAGTTCAGGGAAGGATGAAGCCAAGGTAAATAATTTGAGAGCCATCTTCCGAAGTAAATTTTTCTTTTGGTTCATGAGCTATTTCTACACTGTCAGCCAACTATAAACATTACAATTTGTTAGCCCGTTGAAATTAAGTGGAAGTGTATTTCCACCTTAATTCCAGACAAACTGGTTTCCCTAACAGATTTTTTAATTCCAGGCCTCCCTGACAATGCTGTTGCCTGCTACTTGGCTTTCAACACTTCTTTTTATTTTTCATGGAAACCTTCCCCTTCAGATGATACTGTAGAAAGCCAGTACATAACAGGGCAGAAATACATTTCTGTGCTAGAGCCGTAAGCATGGAGAGAAAAAAAAACCAAGACAAGTCAGTCATGTGAGTGAGGGTAGGACAGGCATCCCTGGCATTCCAGCCCTGATGGAAAAGAGATGTCACTGCCTTGCAGCTGAGGTGTGCACACACAAGCTCACTCCTCAACCAAAGCACAGAACATGCACACGCCCCTTCTCAGAAAAACAGCTCAAGATGCCTCCTAAAATCCCCTCCCTGCCTTCAGCAGGGGGTCCACTGGGCCGACACTCATCCTTTAGGCACTACCAGCTAGTTTTAAGAGGGCTGTTGCTGTTTTAGTTTTTAGAGAGGGCTGTTGCCTTTGCATGTCTTCACTAGAGGTTCATCTGTAGTTGTCCTACAGGTTCTGCCTGTAAAACTGGGTCTGCCATCTCCTTGCAGGGAGGCTGGCCTCCTCCTACCTTCCCTTCTCATCCCACAGCTTCTCTCGTAATGACTGCTTTCTTCTCCAGTCATGGACACTGTTAGTCAGAGCCACAAACTGACACATGAGAAAATATCATCATCAAACATTCTCTCCAATATCACTCCCTCTCCTTACGCAGCTTACCAGGATAGTGCGAGTGGGAAACTAAGCCAAGGAAGGCAAGATAACACAGAGCAACCACAGAGCCACTCTGTATGCAGGGTGTGGGGGGAAGCAGCATCCATGTGCACCATTTCCTCAATGCCTTTCACAGCACTGCCAATTTCTGCAAAATTCAGGGTGAATCATATTTGCGCTGCTTCTTCCCACATCCCAGTTCTTGGGAGTCACGTATCTGGACAAGAATCATGTCTTTTATCTTCAAAGGAAAGTGAAAATTTCTAATTTAATCTGAGGGATGCAGAAATTCACACAACCTAAACATCACAAAAGTTCAAATCCCAACAGGTATTAAAAACGTTTTTTTGTTTCCATATTTCACAATATTTTAGGGGGTAAGCTCGAGATCCTGAGTGCTTTGCTTAAGCCCACTTCTGCATGCTTAAACCCACTTTCCACAGGTAGGAAAATCTTAGCCAGATTCTCTGCAATGGAAGGAGTTAGACTGCAGGAATGCAGCTAGAGCAGGATAAGGGATGCTTTTTCTGGAGGGTGCTGAATGCTTGCATACAATAATTTTAACTCCTGTCAAGGTAATGCCCCATCAGGGTGGAAGCAAGGAAAACTACAGGCCTTTCATTACTGGATAATTGGATGCACACCCTTAGGAGTGAAAGTAGTTTGTTAAGTAGTTAACTCATCTCCAAATAACGAGAACAAGCACACTAACAAAAATACTGCAAGATCCCAAGGGTTAGAAGAGAAGCAAGAACTGCAGCAGCAGCTGTATGAAGGTAAGAAATCTTTCCATATGGCTGTAAAGGCTTTAGCCAGTACAAACCAATAATACACACTCTTCCCAAAAAACCACAGCCAAAAATTAGCACAAGTGGTTACAATTATTTCGCTCAATAATTAATGAAACTTTAAATCTTATCCTACAATGCTTATTTTACTCAGAAAGTTTACTCAAAATCTGATCTCAATTTTAAAAAAGTTTAATCATTGGGTACACTCAGATTTTATTCAGACTTAAAAAAACCCCAAACTTTAAAAACCTCTCATTCTGAAAAGAGCAATTCCACAGGTGTTTTTTTTAAGCACATTTGAGATAACCAGAGTGGGACTGTCACTAGCAAGTCCAGCTCCCACCCTTTCTTTACCAGCTCTGTGTAAAATCTCTTTCTCAATCACACTAAACTGGGTGTGTATAGAGGCAAGCAGGAAGCTCTGGATGGATGCCTCCACCTAGCTATCAATTACTGTCACAAGATTTGTACTTCATCTATTTTCTGCCTCTCCCATTTCATTTTTCCTACATCAGCAGTGAATTTAGGACAAAAACACAAGACTAAAAATTCAATCACTGACACCTACTCAAGACAATTCACCAATAAATGAGCTTACCATTTTTTATATTGCATTATTTGAAAGATTAAAGTGCAAGGTCCTATAGAAAAATTTCCTATTTATATTTCCTTATTTTTTTCTAACAGACAGGTTACAGAGTTCATAGATCAGCTTCCAAAAAAAGCTACTTTGTTCTCAGAAAAAGCAAGAAGAGATTAAATTCAACATTTAACGCTCTGTATCTAAAGATGAAACATGCCTACAAATTTTGTCAAGTGACCTTTGTTTGCAATACACCAACATTTTCTTTTGTTCTTTCTCTGAGAAAATTAAGCCAATATATTGAGAGGTGAGAAAGAAGCAGCATTAATGACTGACTATATAAATCAGGGTATACTGAAAAGATTTTAATTGACATTTAATAAACTAAGCTATTAATTGATAGGTTTGCCTTGAAAACAAGAGGTGTAGCCCAGATAACATTTCTGTTGTGATCAAATGAACAGACAGCTGGCAAGAGAGAAGTAGTGCAAAAGAGCCAGTTACTCAAAACAAATCATAATTCCTTTAAAACAAATTAATGCTTTGGAACAAGAACCCAAAAAAAGTTTAGAACATTTACCAAAAAAAAAAATAAATCACGTGCTTATGCTATGTAAAGGAAGATGATGATGATGATGAGAGTGCTGGACAACATCAGAGTCTTCTAATAAAGATTTGAAAGAAAAAAAGATAATCAGCAGAAGTGGAGCTGGTATTTCCATCAGAAGGATGAAGATGATCCCCTGCCCACAGGAAAGATGACACAATTTGGGGATAGAAGAGAGAAGTATTTCCCTCACCCACATAAGGCATCTGACTTAAAGCTTCATTGCCTTCAAAGATTTTACAAGTGTGGGGCATTGAACATGGGTTGGTTTTGTTTCGTGATTTTTTTTCCCCGTTTTGGGTAGGGGGTCTTTTTTGTTTGTTTTGTTGGTGGTGAGGGGTTTTTGAGACTCAGCACAGCCTTCATATGACATAAAATAAAAAACTTCTTGTATTTTACTGATTTCTTTCAGTGCTCTGAAACACAAATCATGGCTAAAGAAACACCAGCTATGCTCTACTGTCAAGCTGAAGCAGTCTGCTACCATCTCCACTGTATCTACATTACTGCTTAATTTCCTCTTCTCAATTTATGGCATTTCTGAATCATCAACACAAAAGACCAAAACAGGGTCCTGTTCTTGGGAATTGGGAAGTTCTCAGGAAACCTGGGGGTAATGTTAAGGAACAGGAACTTTGGCAAACAAGAGAAAAGACATACAAGGAAAAATAAACTCCATTTAGTAGGATTATATAGTCAAACTGAAAAACGACTTTTTTGATCTGATGTATAGCTTGCTGGCCCTTTGTTAAAGCAGACACACATATGTTGAATGTCTATTTAAAAGCAGAATATTTCACTAAAATACATTGAAGTTAAAAAAAATATATATTTGTAACAGAGACCTAAAAAGGAGAAACCTATGGAATGTGTTAAGTTCATCTAGCAAAGCTGTTCCCTAGCAATCAACAGTTTCAGGCAGCCTGTATCAATCCTGCTCTTAGACACAATAGAGTCTATTCTGAAATACAAGCATAAACCAAGACAAACCATTAGAAAATTCTCCAGAGATTTCTTCTTCTTTTTTTTTTTTTTTTTCAGATACCAGTGGCAGGAAATCCTGATGCCAAGAAACATCATGAGTTCAAAGCTCTGACTTTTTAGCAAGAGGATGGAATCAAAACACCTCCCTACACTTTGCACTTTAAAAAAAGGAAAAAAAAATTTTAAAAAGCAAGAAAAAAATTAAATAAAAGGAAAACATCAACAATGGTCTTCATCATAGTGAAAAAAATGCCTGGAAACAATTAGCAGCTGCAAAATGGAAGAGCAATAAAAATATTTTTAAAAAATACCTTAAAACACTAAGTAGTAAAGTATTCAATTTTTATGACTAAAACATCCTAAAAATTGCAGGCATGTAACTTGAAAGTTTAATACATGCTTCCACAGAATTTAACGCAGTTCAAAATAAAACCAACCTCTTTAGTTATCAACATTCCAAGGCCATAAACCTACACAGCAAATCATCAAAGGAAAACATCTGTGCACTGTCCACACATGCAGTCCATGCTTATAAAACAGAAAAGAATGATGTCATTTCAGCCTGGTTTTTATTATACTCCATTTGCTAAATTCTCAGCAGTATGGCCCTACCTCTGCTTCTCAGAGACAGCCCAATGTTGCTTTGCCAGCACTTGGGGCAGGTATACAGTGAAAGACACTTTGCAGTGCCCCGCTGGTCCAAGGGCTCCCTGTCACGAGCTAAGGAAGATGCTGCACAGTTTAATTTACCTGCCACGGCTGCCAACAATCCCTCGCCTATAAATGAACCTGAAGTGAGACAGATTTTGTCAGCATTCCCCTTGTGTCACCATTGCCAGCAGCCTGCTCCCTGAACACAGCTGGCCTCCGGCAAAAGTGCTCAAGTCCACACAAAGCAACACAAACACAATGCTAAAATCAAGTTTCTCACGGAGATAAAACGTGCTCTCCAACAGAGAGCCATTGCAACCAAAGCTGAAATTCTCAGATATTAAAACTGTCCCGAGGCTGACCTGTCTTGAGCCCACTTGATGCAGCAAGGAGGGAAAAAAACATATGCAAGAAAAAATGTCAGAGGCCAAACACACCATTGCTTTTCCAAGCCAACTGCACTCGGCCCATCAGCCTTCATGCTTCAACCTGTTCATCTCAGAAACTTCACTTGAACCAGTCTCCTCACCACTGGTTCAAAAATTTTCCCACACAAGTGTCCATTTTACCACCTGCCAGTTGTTTTTTGAAAACAGCCATTCCCTCCATTCTCCCACCACTCTTCCCATCCCCTTTTCCTGAAGGTGATCACTCATGTTATTAACACATTTTCTTCAGAGACCATAAGCAGGAGAAGTACTGCTGCAACCTGCAGAAGTACTAGAAAGCATGGCTCAGCTAACACAGCACTGCGCTGCATGTTTCTTCCCCTTTGGGGGAAGCTAATGTAAATTAAATGAACAGATTTCTGGGACTAGGGCCTGGAATATTCCTAGAAACTGTCAACCAGACCGGCTGCATTTTTTTTTCTTTTAAATATACCATGTTAAAGAGAAAGACAGTGTTGTTGAGCAGAGCCTATAGTTTTATAAACTTGGCAATTCATTTCTTGTTTTTACTGATTTGAGAAGGACTAGCACATTTTAATGAGGTTTTTGTAAATGTGGACCCTCGGCAGTTCTGTGGAAGGATATAGAGTACATGTGTTTCTTTCAGACCAGTTCCAGGAGATGGTGGAAAAAAGCCATACCCCTTGATTCAAATGAAGTCACTCGTGTGTCTCTTCCAAAAATTAAAATAGCACCATGTACAAAACTCATCAGTAACTGGAGAATCTTGGACTTCATTATTTAAACCTGGATTTGATGCAATATGAACGCTCTTTCAAAAACAACTTTTCACATAAAGGCATTAATATAAACTCAATCATATGTTTTGGGTTTGTTTTTTTTTTTACACATACCAACACTTTCTCGTAATACTCTTGGACTGTGTAATATTTGCCTTACACACTGCATGTAAAAATAGTCTGTCCTCTTACCAAACAGTGGTCTTGAGGAACTCCAGGGACTTTAAATCTGGACAGACTGTAATAGAAACACAGGATCTGCTTGCTGACTCTGAATGGGAAGCAAGTACTTCTCCTAGGGCTGTGGAGGCAGCCTCTCCATGGGATGGTCCACTTGGCCAGAGTGACTGCAGGCACACTGCCTTCTTTCCATCCCTGTCATCTCTTCTGGCCCTTACCTGGTCTGATATCAGCGTTACCAAGGCAGCAAATGCATTCAGTACTTGGACACATGGCACAACAATTCTCTCTACCCAAGCTTTCCTGAGTGTTGTACTAGTTCTGAAAGGAACATAAATTTTTTTAAAATTCCCAAACGTATCAATTTCCTGCTTTAAAATAGTGTTTGCATATAAGGTGACCTAAGCCAGCTAAAATCCACAGTCTAGTGCCTGAAAACCTCCTGGCTGGAGACCTTAGAGAAGTATTTAATTTTGAGACCCTAAAGTAAACCCCAAAACTCGGGTTTACTCCAAACAAAAACATCAAGTGAAACAGTGACTAGCAACAGATAAGAAACTTAAAATTGAACCATTTTACTAATATAAATTAAAATGTTTTAACTGGCACTGAGAAAGAAAATACTATGGGTACATTACCATTCCTATAATTGATGGTAAGTTCTTTAACTTTAAACATTGTAAATTTATATGAAAGCTATCAACAGACAGATGAGTTCATTAAAGGCTTTTGATGTTCTATAAAACACATACACCAAAAAGAAAAAAAAATATCCAGGTGCAAGAATGGAGTGCATTTAATCAGCATCTTCTCTCTACAGGGAATTACTCCCATCAGACATCTGCTTATATCTATTTATACATATATACACATAGATACACTTTCCATTCCTTTTAAATATTGCAAACTATTTAAATCTGTCCAATAGCTGAAGTCCCAAATACAAAGCAGCTAACAAAAAGGTCATTCAAAAAGAGATGCTGCTTCTGGAACATGTAAAATATTAAATCTCATTTTAAAAGGTGTTTACAGTTATACTTCAATTTATAAATCTCCCCCATCTGGAGTGAGGCAGTATGAGAACACTGACATTCATCTGATTGTATTGTAAATCTGAATTTTGACATCTTCCAGGTAAAGGTTCAGTTTGCTAGTATTGCTTGAAAAGCAAGGAGTTGAGAGTTTTTGCCTTTTTTCATTATTTTCTTTGTTAAAGCAGTTCAGTGATTTAGGTTGACTCAGCAGCAGTCTCAACATTCTGCTGTTATTTTTGCTTGGTTTAAAATGTATTGTGCACTCAAAATGACAAATACTTAGGTTAAAATCTGTGCACTTGGACTCTGACCTTTTATATACACCAAAATAAATTGTCAAGTTTTCATCCACAAACCAAAATGTGGCCTTTAGCTGCATAATTATAAAAGCTGCACAGTTTTAATAAAAACCTTCAGTTGCTCCTGCTGTAGTCAATTGTCCCCTTCTAAATATAGAATAATGCCAGGCCTAAACACTCAGATCAGCAGGTGAAGCTTTGCACAGCATAAATCTGTCACCACCTTTGCTCAAAGCATCTCTTTAATCAAAATTCATTTACTGACAGTGAAGAGCGGCCAGTTTAGACAGCACAACCAGATAAATTTGAACCCGTTCGTCCTGTTTTCAAAGGAAAGTGCTCACAGGGAAACTCAGAGGAGTCAGCAGAAACTCTAGCAAGTTGTCAGCCTGCCAACTGACCTTTTTATTTTTTTTTGTTTGTTTACTTAATCTTCTTCAAAATGCATGTTCATTGCAATCATTACCAACCTCCAGAGAAATTTATGTAGCATCAGAAAACCCCGTGTTTCTGCTTTACTTCTATGTAACAATTACAGTTATTAGATGTATGGGTAGCCAACCAGTACCACAAATAAGATTATATATTTCCCATAATTATAAGGGGAAACATTAAGACTAATATTGTTCAATTTTTCCAATGAATATAGTTACCACTGAACTCTAATTCGACTCATCTGTGTCAACATGAAGAGATAATAACAAGTGCCCTTGTAAAAGGAGGGCATTTCATATAGTGATGTCTAAAGCATAAATGCATTTGTAGTAAGCAACTACAGGGCAACTCAATGTATTTATGTATTTCTTCCCTCTTTTTTTTTGCTTCATACATATGTTTTAAAAATAATAAATCTTCCATTTATGTACAACAAAATTAAGATATTTGCTTTTAAAATAACAGGAGATATTAACTTTTCTAAAGCCACTTACATTTTATGAGTGACACTGAGCTTTTAACAAAATAATAAAGCTGTGTTCCATCAAGATCAGTTCAAAGTACCTTAAAATATTTAAGTATTCTTATTAAAGTGTAAAGCTGAAAATTTTACTGGAAATGATCATATCTTTACAACTTCAATAAATGCTTCAGTCTAGGCTACTAGAATAGAGACGTAGCATTAGCACAGGTTACTGAAATTCAGCATTCTTGGGGGAAAATAGAATTACACAGTTCCTTGTGGCACATCACATGGTTGATGAGGGAGAAATTAGTCAAGCAACGTTATTGCATTTAAGTTTTCATAACAAATGACTTTCTCTAGGGAAGCCCAAACAAATTACACCGACTATTAGAGCGGCGCAGGACACACCAAAGCTGTGGTTTGACGTCTGGAGCAGCGCTGCCCACCCGCAGCTGCTCCTGCCCGCAGCTCTCCCAGCGCCGGGCAAAGGACGCGGCTGTCCCCGCACACACCCGGCCCCAGGTGCTGATCCGGCCGGAAAACAGCCTGGTAAAGTCAAGTAAAGCAAATCAAACCTTCTGTGGGCAAGTTTCCATCCTCTCCACCGCCGTCTGATTCTCCGTTCGATCACAAACACACGTGTGCCAGCGCAAGGAGGGCACAACAGGCACGGGGGCCGAGGTTTTTGCTCAAAACAGGCCCCAAATTTTCTTCATTTCCCAGTGAAGCCCATGAAGAGAAGAATACGACTGACCAACTGCAGAGATGTAGCTCCAGCGGCAGCACTCCGGGAGCTGCGCTGGCACTGCCTCCCTCCCTTATCCCCAGCCCAGGCAGCTCCCGCTGCAAACCTCGCTGCAGTGGGAGTAGAGACCAGCCAGTTACAGCTGAGAGATGAAGCAGAAGGAAGCCCCGAGGCCCCAATTTCGAGCAGCTTAAGCCGATCTAATAATTGCTGTCTGCCAGCATCGCAGCCCTCCACTCCTGAGCCCATTACCCAACAGAAAACAGCATTTTTTTTTTTTCTGTTCTGTCATCCCATGGGTTTTGTTTCTGTTTGTTTACTGAAATGGCTCAGCAAAGAATGGAGAGTGGGACCACAGTAGTGGAGAAGATACCAGTCAGTTCACAGATAGGTTTTCTTAGGCTGCTGCTGAACTACAGCTTACATTAAATAATTTTGCAGCAACTCCTACCATCTTCTTTTAGATATAACTTAGCATTGCCACAAACCTTTACATCACCCATACTTCTAATTTAACTTTGCCTTTGCTCATTGGCTGTACATTAAAGTAAAGAGCTGTTGAAAATACTTCTCATGTCTTTCAGGACTGTAGAATATACAGGTCTCACCACAGCACTGCTCCACAATGCTGCCACAGCAAGTCATCAAAGGGATGCAAGGGCTGGCTGATGAGTCCTGTGAGTCTCATAACTTGCATACTAAATCCCAGCTCTGTAAAGCAAAAATCAATCAGGACTTCCTCCAAACTGCCCTCTTCAAAGCCACAGAGAAAGGCTGTGGTGAGACATGGGGTGGAGTGGCGTCTCACCACAGGTTGAGGGAAGTCCCGACTGAAGCCCAACATTTGCAGGCTCACTCAAGCTCCCACAACTGACACTGAAGCTCAGTGGAGCTCCCAGGCTGGGCACTGAGCAAGGGGCAGGTTACACACCCACTTCTGAGCCTCAGATTTCCAAGAGTGCAGCCCCGGTGGGATAATCATGGCTGTGCCTCAGCATCTTTGTTGATTTTCTTCAACAGGAGCGATCTGATGCAACACAGCCAGCACAACCTGTCGTCGTTTGCGTGTGACAGCGTGGCATTTTCCACAAAGAAACACAGCATGTACTACTACATGAACGTGCTACGAAGGCAGGGCCACAATTCTTTAATTTCCTGCAGTAGGTGGAAAAAGAATACAAAAGAGCAACACCATTAAGATAATCAAGGAGGAGACACCCTTATCTGAAATCACCATCCAGCTACAGATACCTTAAAAAATTAATTGGTACCTGCATAAATGTGCTTTTGTTTAATAAATGAGATTTCTTTCTGCTACATTTCCACCAGTGAATTAGTACATAGAGAGGAGACAACTTTATTATTTACAAGAGACTCAATAATCTATCTACACACCCACATCATGCTTCAATCAAGACAATCAACACTCCATTAGAGATTATTAATACATGAAGCCCTACGACCACCTTGTGATTTGTGATATTATTTCCTCCACTTTACAGAGAAAACTACACAACAGCAGTTATCTCAGGTAAATAGGTTATTAAAAAGCTCTGTGAGGAAACCCACAATGGAAGACAGTGTATTTCCACGGGGCCAGGATTTTTCTCTGGCTTCTGACTCTGTGCCTGTGCTTTAACTTCACAATTACTACTAAACTTCAGTGAAGCAAAGCTCAAATAATTAAGGAGACATAGCCTGCTTCCACAGAAGCCTGTGGCAAAACTCTCATTATTTTTAACAGAAGCATAAATCAGTTGCGATCACTGGAAGGCACCACTGAGTTCTCAATATTATCAGCTATGAGACTACATCTATCTAAGAGCAATATTTCTTTTAAAATCTTCAAAACCTGGTCTCAAAACCTACCAGGTTTTTAAAAGCTCTTATTCTTCAGAAGAACATTACTGAAAAAGCACTGAATGGTTATTACTTACACTGAAATTTTTTGTATGAAAAATTTAAAAGTGTTGCTGAAGTGCATACCAAAGGCCAGTCCAGCAAGGGATGGAGTCCCTCTGAGGATTCTCACTTCTTTCCTATTTGCTTTTGCCCTTGGTTATAACAGCTTTTCCTTCATTTTCCAATTAAAATAGTATTGTAATGAGATTTGGAAGATTCATCCAGTCAACAAGTTTATTGCTGTATTCATTTAAAAAAATCATTAAATACCTCAAAATGGAGGAAGGAAAGCTTTTCAAAGTCTTTTAGATCAAGTTCTTAATATGAAATTGCTTAAATTATAAGCCATGGCAGACACAGAGATTTTTGCACTTGGCTGACCCGGGTTTTTTGAATAATGAGTTTTTCTCTACATAGATAGTGTCCCACTGAAACAAACACATCCTAAAGATCATGAAAGATAGGCTCCACCAGACTTCCTTGCTCAAGTTTTAAACAAGTTATCTCCTGGGTATGAGAGACGCCTAACATGAAGGCATTCACAAGTTCTCACCAAGCCTTTTGAGCAGAAAAAGAGCAAAAATGCTTAACTTCATTATTCTTTAACTGCTACCAAATCATTGCAGCCAAGGGCCTCTGCATACAGAATTGCGCCAACAGCTTCAAAAGGACTTGCCTTTATTGAACTCTACTGACCAAGGTGAGTACAATAGCTCTCACCAGAAAGGTCACAGGCAAATGAACTGCTGTGAGCCGCACCAGGCAGCGGGGAAGGAGTCAGCACAGCAGCTGATTGACTCTCCTTGCAAGGAAAGTGATTAATAGGAGGGTCTGCTTCACTCTGATCTGGCTATACCTCTCACAGGATTTTAAAAAGAAGGCTTCATTAAACATGTCTAGAAGCCAGAAAAGCATAGCTAACAGCAGCAAGTTTTACACAGGAGAAAAATACCACGATTATTCTATCAGAGGGTTTTCCAGGAAACAAGGGATGCAACAGCATCTTGAAACCACACACACCTGCATGTCAAATAAATCTCAAATGAAATTTTTGCAGGAGCTTTCCTTGACTTTGCAGCACAATGTAAACATTCGTCATGTAGAAAATAACTGCCATGTCAGCACAGTTTTTCAGACATACTCATCCTGATTAAAGAAAATGGAAGCAAAGGCCTGGAGTGCTGATGCTTAAAGGAACTTCCAACATTTCAGGTGTTCATACTTTTTACTAAAAAACATGTAAGGCCACAGGAAGCCAAAATATGCAACTTCAACAAACACTGCTTCTGACCTACCCACAATCACAGAACAGAATTACAGAAGACTTCAAGCACAAAAGCAGCTTAGATTGGTCTCAAACAAGGATATCTGTGAAGACGCAAAGCTCTCACTTATTATTTTAAAAGGCATAAAAATATTTTTGCAAATCAGCTTTAAAGAAAAAAGAATCTTCATTCTTTGCTAGCCTTAGTCTGCACCTCCTGTGAGCTTATCAGTATAAGGAAGTTTTTCATAGTCTTACCTGAGTCTTCTAAGTAGGGCAATGAATCCTGTCATTCCAGGATTTATTACAACAAAGTCCCTCAAAACTTCACCATATTACAGTTCTGACTGAAGATAAGTCAGTGAATAAATTTATCCACTTAAAACAAAGAACGTGCATATTTCTCTACAACAGCAGACCTTGTGCATTGTGTATGGTTCGACTATTTTTTTAAAACTAGCTTCATTTTCAGATGAAGAGCAACAGTATTCTCAACAGCAAGGACAACTTGTTCTTCTACAAGCATGAAAGTAAGTCCTTTCTTCTCTTTTGTCAACTCAATGCAAAAAATAGAATCCCCTATTTAAATTTACTTGCAGTAAGGAGGGACTAGAACTCTGTTTTACATAGAAATAAAATTATTTATTTCCCCAACTAATGCCTGCATCCAGAAATGGCCCTCCTTGCTTCCCTTTGACTATCCACTCTCTCTCCAGATTAACTCACAAGAGATTAGCAAACTCGAACCACATTTACAAAAAGACACCTGCTGTCTCCTTGGAGAAAAATCTCTTAAGTAGCTCAGTCTTCCATAAAGGAATCTGAACTTTCTCCATTCTTCACAACACAGGGGCTTCCCATAGCACAAGAAAGGATTTCATAATGCTGGTGAGCACAGCACAATTTCAGCTGTTTAAGCCATCTGTACCACTGGATTTCTTTGTTCAAACTAATCCAATTCAATCTCATTCATGTCTTTTCGGTTGTCTACATATTTTCATTCTTGCAGATAACTGTACATCCGTGCCAGCTACTAAATATCAGTCACTCACACACTCTCCCTACTCCTCTGGCCCCTCTCTAAATCTCAGACACTAGCTAATTTCACATTACTGCACGATGTGCGAGGTAAGCATTAGTCTCATTTCCCAGCTGAAGTACTGACTTGATTAAACTGAGGGGAAAAAGAAAAAAAAATAGACTTGTGAGTTAACACTTATGATCAACAGAAACAGAGTAAAGGATAAGAACTATTTAAGACACTGTTAGTACTGTACTACTGAAACTTGAAGTTAATGCAATATTATCATTATGTTAAGCAAAGTAGTGTTTTGAAAGCACTCATTAAGCCCAACTTTGATCACAAAAAGGCCATATGCTACTAAAGCAGATTTTTAAGAATAAAAAGAGATGCTTAGGACATTAATAAACATTCAAAAGGAGCCCACATGTAAAAATAAAGGGGGGAAGCCTATAATTCTTCACACAATCTTTAATTCCATTTAAATTGTACTATTAAGCTGTGCTACTAAAAAACAAAAAAAGAAGTTGGAAACCTTTACCAAAAGGGTAATCCTTTGCCCAATATACCCAGAAACAGATAGGGCGATTATAGTACATTTAATATTTGATATGAAAAAGAATTAAAGAAGAGAAAAATAAACTGGTACCAGATCTAATTTCACACTTAGGGGATTACAATGTAAAGAGTACACACAAGCATTCTTCACTGACAACAGCGCTGTGAAATGCTCAGTAGATTGCTGGCACTCTTAGGATTAAAAAGATTTAATGTTCTGCTTCGTTACTTCACAGCATGCAAAAGTTTGGAGGCCACTGGAAGACCAAGCAGCTTAGCAAGGAAAAATAACAGAAGGGCATCATCAAAATTACAGGATCTTGATGGACCTTTTTTGACAGCACATTACTGTGCTTAACTTGTGAAAACTAAAAACCAGAATCCTTCTGTTCCCTTAGGGTAATCAAGGCCGTGAAGTGGGTGCCATTCTGACTGCCCCAAAAGTAGCCTGTACATGTACTGACATCCTATTTTTACTTAACCAAATAAAAAGAAACTTAAGTTCTTCTTTGCTGTAAGGAGTAACACCTGCTCCCTTAAAAAACATATGTACTTGCAAGAGAAAAAAGAAACTAAAACCAACACAAAAAAAAAGGAGAAAGAAATTGATCAAACTCACATCTGAAGTAGCTGAATTAGAAATTTTCTTTATACCTAAATAGAAGTCATTGCTTGTCCTGGATCTCCAAGAGTGCACACTTGGCAAATGTGTACTTTCCCATGGTCACCACTGGGGTGGACCATTGCTCCTCAATGCAAGAATCATAGTTAGGGCAAGGCATCTTTGTGAGCTGCAGTAATTTCCCCCGTTTCTCCCCTGTGCAGCCAAGCAGGAGCGACTCTGCAGGGTAGGTGACAGCACTACAATAGCTAATCCCAACAAGAGAAACTCTGAGCAAAGAAATATGCTCTGAAAATGCAATATATATTTTAAGAGGATGAGACTCCTGAGGAAATAGAAGGACTCAGTAATTAGTCCTTGGGATGAGAAGGTGGCTCTTTTGCCTAAGAAGTCCTTTCAAATCTTGGGTATTTAATTTAGCTCAAAGAAAACAAGCTCTTTTGTTAAACAAACATCTAGTCACCCAGAAATTTTAGAGGCACACATACAACTTCAACAAAAAATAACTTCAAACAACTGAATTTGGTGTTTAAGGTGCCCTCTGAATTATCTGCATAACACAAAGGGGTTTGCAGTTGCTTTTACACCTTTTATGAAGAAACACTTTGGGGAAAAGGCTTTGTTCCTCTTGTTCTGTTTAGAAAGAGCTTGAGGGAAAAGTCAAAATCCACACAAAACACACCTCCCCTGCCCATCCCCTTCTTATGGTGCTTCCTGGGGCCTGCCATAAGCCTCCCCCAGTGCTGAAGAGCATTGATGGGTCTGATACACCACAAGCACAGCCTGAATACCTCAGGGCATTGCTTCCTTCTTGGTAACCATTTCACCAAGACCTGCCCCTCACACACTTCTTCCTATTTCCATCCCTAAGGAAATCCACCCGGGCCAGGAAGAGCCCAGCCCAGGAGAAGTGGCATGGTGGCTCCGCAGGGACCACTCATGGGGAGTGGTTTTGGTCTCGCACCTCTTCAAAAGTTGCAACCTGTGAGCAGAGAGCTGGTCACCGACCTCACGTGGTCCTGAGCAGTCCCAACTACATGATGAATAGACATTAAACCAACCACATTCACTTTGTTAAAAGCATACACAAGCAGCAAAAGCATCTGAAGCTTTGCACAGGAACTTCTGAGCCGGCAGTAAGTCAGCTGGGGGATGTGCTCTGACACCACTGCCTCACCGCTCAGAGTGAAGAGTTGGGCTGAACAATTGCCATTCCTCACCACTTCATCCCTCGCCTCCCTTTTCCTACTAGCTATATCCAGCAAGGATGTGACACTGATGAAAAAAAGCCTGATCCTTTCCCTTTTTCCTTTTCCATGCCAGCTTATACTTCAGCTCATAGGAGAGCTCCAGCCGCTTACAGAGTTGCAATGGCACAGCCAACCCACAGTGTGAGGCCACATTGCCATGAGAGAAAGGGATGTCCCAGAAGAAGAGACAGCAGCTGGCAAGGGAAGGACAGCTAACGCATTTGAAATCACCACAATTATATGATTTTTTTTTGCCATATAGGCAGCTTCACATGTGCTCTCCCATCTTGCCTCTCCCATGGCTCTACATAGCACAAAGAGTTCAAGGGTCATGTGTTGACAACTGGAATTTCTGTAGCTGACTAATTTAAAATAATGCAGGCTGCATTTACCAACACAATCATGTTCTCTGCGAGTTCATCCACTCCCAGGTCTCACTGAGTGCTATCACCCACCTCCTAACCCTGTCGTATTATTCCAAAAGTATTCAGACTCTGTCACTTTCATAAGTAAAACATGGGAAGCAAAAGGAAGACAGAATTGAAGACGAAACAAACCAGGATTCCCTAAGCAGTTCTAGCAAATGCAAAGTTTGAAATGCCTTCCTCTATTTTATCTTATATCCCATATGAAAATGTTTTTCATGCAAGTACAGCACGGCATGTAAGCAATAACTGCTTTAGAAGGAGCAGTAGTATGCAAGATGAGTATTAGTGGTGAGGCCAAAAGAGTCCAGGAGGAGCTCATTTGCAAAAGAAAGATATTTGAATTAGAAAGTGTATATTAGTGTCACATCAGTGTATGTATTTTCATCAAATACAAGGCAGCTCTTAATGCAGTATGAAATAGCTGTTATTTACAGGACATTATTAGAGCCATACAATATAGTGTTTAATTTTGAAAGCCTACTGCATAGACAAAACAGAAGGCTACTTATTACTTAAGCAGCACTCACCTCAGAAGGATATTAAGTTTATAGCCTGATGCTGCTTCCTCATAACAAAGTCTAATTATGGTCTAACAAGCACACCCACTGGCTTCAGTGAGACTCGGCAAAGAGTAAGACAGGATCCATTGTATGTCAGGTTTGGCAGCTCCCTGGTGAAGTGCTCGAGAGGAAACAAACTATTCGGCCAGTTAATAGAGGAAACTATTCAACACGGAAGTAGGAGAGAAGTGATGCAACTCGCTCACCACCACAGCACTCACTGCCAGGGCCAGAAGCAGGGCTTTGGAGCTCTGCAGCTTCTGCCTGTGTGCACAAGACCATCAAATCTCCTCATGGAAAATTATCCGTGAGGATTATGGATATCTCAAATTATCTCCAGCAGGTCCTTAATTTCATCATTTGTTTACAGCTCTGAAACAAAGTTACTGAGTCACTTGTTTTATTACACTGGTAATTGCATAGGGACTTCAGTTTCATATATATATGTGTGTGTGTCACCATCTTCTATTCTATTAGAGGAACGTACTCTTCTGCAACTATAATAAAGTGCAGATAGACAATAAAGGAAAATACCTGGGAAAAAACTGAGGACTAAATGACTGTTTTTGAGCTCCACCTGCCATCATGAGACAAAAATCAAGTAGTAATTCAGTTCTGCCTATCAGCTTGGCATACCACAACACACAAAACACACACCCATCCAACTGGTATCTCTCCTTCAAAACACTGAATATTCAATGCCAGCAGTATCAATCTAGACAGCAATTTCACTCCAACAGCCATCTCTTCGTTTGGAGTTGGGCTCTCTGCTTTGCTCTTCAAACTATACTCCACATTGCCTGGAGACTACTCCTGATCATAGCCCCTGTTCAAAGAATCTTAATTCCATCAGACCAGATGAAGTGGCCACCAACGATGTGGCTGTGAGGTGCCTCTGTTACAGGGTGTCACAGCTGGGACCACTGATCACTGCAGAACTGTTCTGTGGAGAGCATCCTGAAAAGCAATGCTACTGGTAATGCAGGGACTGCAAGATGGAGACACATTGTGGGGAAACTGCATCAAACTGACTAAATGTGGATTCTTTCCCGCATCATTTTTATGTTCTCTATTTATATTTCTAAAAAACCGGACTTTCTTAAGCTGTGCAGACTCAGGCGTGGAGATGAACCTGACTGCACTTAAGGGCTGGCAATGCATAGGGGAAAGTCTTTGTTCTGTTCATAAAAAGCTATGTATAATTTGTTGCAACTGTAGAACAATGGCCTAGATAAAGTCAATAACCACAGCAGTTGTGTTCCTGACGTATCACAGCACTAGCAGTCTCAAAACATCTAGGAGGCCAAATACCTGTGTTTCTGAAAAATAACAAAAAGAAATTGTGGAAGGAGGAAGGGACGGAGGTGAAAGTAGAGCACAGCACATTGCTCCACTGAAAAAATTACAGCTTATATTGCTCCATTAAAACATTCAAACCAACTACATCAACTACACCCATTTTATCTATCACAAACACACACAAGCTTTTGGAACGCCTTGAGAGCCAATTCATCAAAGCAGAGCAGCCCAGCAGGCCATGCCCACGTGTGGTACTCCCACACTGCAGCTTGTCCCAAAGCCCATCACCCAGTGCAGCGGCTGGAAGGACGAGGATGAACCAGTGCAGGCATCAGCCACGGTGTAGGCAAGGGCTGGCAGTGGCTCCCCACACAGAGCACACTTCCCATCCATTTTGCCAGGTTGCCTGAAATGCTTCATCTCCGGGCATGAAGCACAGGGGAAATTGCAGTCATGCATATACAAAATAAGCCAAAGCCTAACATGACAATTTTGGATGTCTACTAACTGGTGAATCAGATATTTTTCCACCTCTCATTTCTCTCCTCTGTTAACTGATGAGTCAAACTAATCCCTCCCTTTGGAAACTGTAATATTCAGATCAGAAGTGTAAAAGCAGACTTGGTCTTTAATTCTAAATTCTACCTGTATTTTGGTTACAGTCTTAATAAGGGCATTAAGGGCATGCTAAAAGCCCTTCAGTCACTTCCTTTCCTCTTGATTTTATCTTGTTTCACTGAAATTACAATGTACAACTTCATACAGTTTCACTGTTTCAAGCATTGAAACCTGAATGCAGTAACAATCAGACTGCCATCAAATTCTAAGGCCTCCCCAGCAAACACAAACACAGACAACCTGCAATTTCTTTCTGCATGCCAATCCTAGCAATGCTGCAGGTATCTCTACATCATTTCATGCACACATCTATGTGCTTCTCCTCAGTGAGCTGGGAAGCTGGGAGGAGAAGAAGGAATGAAGGAAAAGGATAAAAAAACCAGAGTGGCCATTATATCATCACATCCATTTTTTCAGGATGTAGTCCTAAGGAAAAGCTTTTGGGTTCACATATCAGCAGGAACAGCCAGTTGGGATTTCTGTCTCACTCAAGAGGAAGAACTTCAAAAAGCACACACAATTGGTTCTCAGGCTCTTCAAAGAGCTCTAGAAGCAGGAAAATACCAGACTACAACATATTCAAAACCCAATAATAACAGTGGCAGCTTCTGCCATCTTCTCACATTAGAGATGTATCTGCAACCAGCCCCAGGAGCGAACAGAGATAACAAACCGGTATAATCAACCCACAGGAGAAAATGGAAGTCAGGAAGAGGGAAGATGGAGGCGTCTCCCGAAATATTTAAATTTAATTTAACTATTTCTATCAATTGCTGCACTGGAAGTTTTAAAGATTAACTTGAGGGGAGGTAGGGGTTAGGGTAGAAGTAGAAAAGGGAAAAGTAGAAAAATGCTTATTTTTGACCAGTGTTGTCAGAAGTGCTCTTTTACTTTTAATTCTGCTTCCTTGGTGAAGAAGCTGAGCTATAAAGGGGTTGCGAAGCTTCGAAGCAGGAAAATAAAAGGAAAATAAGCAAGCAGGTAAACGTCTCAAAGACATAGCTTCAAAAGGAACTGACAGTGCCAACACCATTAACTGGGGAGACTGCCTGCATAAATCCATCCATATTTGAATGTGCTAATTTTTTCAAAGCTTACAACTGAATCAAAGGCTACTTCATACTTCAAGAAAACAAAAAGGGTCTGAATGAAACAGGGAAAGAAAACGAAAAATCAGCAAGACTGTGCCAGTGAGAAGAGCACAGGCTGACCCCCACACAGACGTGCTGTAAGCTCACGATATGATTTCATCCACAAGAGGCCCCCCACGGTAGTGTCTGACTGAAATGCTGCTGCCTGCACCCTACAGTGATGCCAGCATGCCTGTTTACACAGCCATGCTGAGAATCAGGTCTGCCTTCACCGTGCAAAACAAAAATCACAAAACACGTCAGGTTTTTTTGCATTTTTAAGCTAGATCATGGGTCACATGAGAGCTGTATGGCCGCGCCAGAACAACCAGTGTGCATATGTGCACAGGGCTGAAACAGGGGATGTGAATTCATCTCATAAAAGCACAGTTAAAGCCAACTCTCCCTTCCAGGGATAGATTTATCTAGGCTTAAAGGAATTTACAAATGAGCAAGTAAAACCTATCCATGTAAGTCTTTTTGGAGACAAAGCTACATCTTGTGAATTACCATATTGTGTATCCAACAGGCATTTTCAGGGGATGAATAAATAACACCGTGTTCCAAAGATGCTGGCTCCTTGTCGCTGTCAAAGTCTGCTGCCACTAGACTTCAGAAGGGAGTCCCCTACAGATCGTAACAGATAAGCCAACTGCTGAAGGGATTGCCTGTGGCTGGCACGCCCAAGCTGCAGCACCGATTTTAGGTTACAAAAGGACAAACTGTGACGTGGCATCCCGAGAGGAAACTGTCCAAGTCTTGTCACCTGTGCTGCTGAACAGGCACATGCAACAAAATGCACATAGAAAAGCTTTACTTGCAAACCCCACAGCCCTTGTGTTCTAGCACATGTAACACTGACATTAAGAGCTCTGAATCCAAGGGGAAAATGCAGTTGCTGAAACACCTGTATTACAAGCAGGGTTCTGAGTGCAGTTAAATGCCTGTTTCTTTTATTACAGATCAGTTTCAAATACTCTCAATGCAATTTACTTCAACTTTTAAAAAGATAAAATTCCTCACTCATTTGCATTACTTTCGCAATGTCTACGTTTTGTTTCATTCATACACTCATGACTGCTGAAATGATCTTTGATTTGAGAAGCTGAATTCTCATTTGCAAGGCAAACAGCATTCATACCCAAGGAAAATAAAATGCTCATCCCTTTTATTAAAATAAAAATACCTTTCCGCCTTTTCAAATGCTTTATTCTTGTTCCTGAGTTTTAACTCTCTGCACACTCCAACAGAAGTTTTCCACCACTAGAGTGAGAAAACACTTAGATGTGAACTCTTGCTTTGAAACAGAACAGAAAATCCTGGCAGGCTTCTGCAGAATGCAAAAGAAGCCTTATGTGCAGTAAAAATCACACGTGCAACAATGCAGAAGAGAAAAGTAGCAAGAGTCATTGGATTGACTAATTCTTGCACAGATAAATTTTGGAGAATAAAATAACCATGTAGAAAACTCACATACAATGAAAAAAAAAAAAACAGCGTGAAAAAGATAGCAGGGCTCATTTTTTGCTCCACTCCATCCCAGCAAGCCTCACAATTACTTAGACAAGAAAAGGTTTTATGTCTTTTATTAATAGAGATTCCCAGATCCATGTAATCCCTATAATTCATATTCCATGCATAATCCCAGCATCCATGTAATCCATATTCTACTTACTTTTATAAATTACTAATTTGAAAAACTAATATATACAGACCTGAAAATTTAACCAAAGAGCAACTCCAAGAAGTGTCTTAACCAAAGCTAGTACTAACACATAGAAGCTTTCAGCTCACTGAGAAATTAAGTTGCAAAGCTCCAATTTGCAGCTCTTCAGGTCTCTGGCACTATACCATGGTACACAGCTGAAAAAAATTCATCAATATTTGGAAGAACATCCTAATGATGTCTACTTACGTGAAAACTTGTACAAGTAGTCAAACTCACACAAAATATATTTTATCAATTCTCCCCAGCTACCTTCCCCAGGTTTAAATTTACTTCTATTTAACAGCTGTTTTCTTCTTATTTGAATATTTCATTAAAAACCTCCCAAAGAAGATTATAAATTTCTAATACTGCATTTTTTTTCAGCTTTGACAACAGTGAGAGAACCTTCAGCTCCCTGGAATCACACCAGCACAAAAAGACAACATGGGTGCTGCAAGAAAATTCTGCTGCTCATGAAACGTTCTCAGAGTGTACAGCACATACTGTGTTCAGAGCAGTTACTGTGCTTGCCTAGAAAGAAGCATTTGATGTACATCTAACAAAACTAACTGATTGTAGCAGTTGGAAAACAAAAGGAATGTAACAGTAAGGTTATTTTTCTCCTGCTTCTTAGACACCATGGGCTGACAAAATGCCACCTCTAAGGAAGTCCTGCCTATTTGGTAAAAAGTGTTAGCACTAGAAAATTCCCTGTTGTGACGATGCAAACTCCGGAAGTTTGGTCAAGAGTTGTATGACAGATACACATTCACAAAGCCACCATTTCCAGCTTTAGAGCTAAAACCACTCAGTTTTCTTTCTGCATTAAGTTTTGGCTGAGTATGTGGCCTCTGTAAGTCCTTCTGGCGCTATCTCTTGAAATGATGCAAATAAATTGCAAATTCAACATTTCCATACATGTGGGATTATATAAGGAATGCTAGGACAACCCAGACTTACTAAAAAAATAATACTCAAATACTTTGTAGTTATTTTTTCTCGACTGAAAAGAACTTAAATTTGGATTTCACATACGTTGCAGAGTACAAAGTCTTAGAGAAGAGGAACAGACTTCACAGTATACCTTCAGAATATTTCTCTTCTAGGATGAAAAATATTTTTGTTTTTTATAATTTTTAGTTGCCAAACATATTTAGAAGAGAGATGATCAGCTCAGACACGCATTACTGAGCCTGGTAGATAGATTATTGGATGAAATTCCATGAGCTGTTCAGGTCTGACTAAGCATTGCTCTGTAAAAACTTGGTATGAAGCTACAGACTTGAGCAGAACAGAGAAACAGGCTACGCCAATTTTGCACCCAGATCATAATTTGGAGTTTATGCTCATCCTGAAACTGGCCCTACCTCTTTACTTTCATGTTGGTGCCAGAATGCTGTCTCTCACCTGTGTCACTCCCATGGAAAACTCCCACTGCTTATATTAAGAGACTCCAACCCAAGCTGTACACCCAACAAAAGACCTTTTCTCAAAGTCATTTAAAGCCTTGAGAGAAAATAAAACAAATGAAGATAAACAAATGGCGAGGCCGATGGACAGAAGAAATATGAACAGAGAAGACGTACAGCTTCACAGTAGTATTAGAAACATGATTAAGTCAAAAGAAGTCTATGGATTTGTACTGTTTATTTTGAGCTACAAAATGTAAATTAAATACTGCAACTTAAACAACTATTTCCTTACTAATTAGACTCAGGTATGCATCAAGCCTTTATATACTAAAATGATGAATAATCCTGTATATATCATTCAGCAAAAGCTCATGCATGCCATATGACACGAAAGAAAAATGAAGCAACAAGTAGGTCAAGGAAAGACATTCAATGACTAAGCATCAGACCTGGCAAAGACAACAATGAAGCAATCCCTGCACTGACAAGTAGAGTTAATACACAATACTGACAAGGTGGGCCAAACTTCTTGTGCCTCAGAAGGCAGCAAAGCCTGGAAGAACAAGATAACAGCAAATAATGGTAATGACTGACAAGCCCACTGCTTCCTGCTTAAGAGCATTGGTGGCAAGAGCACTGCTGTGCAAGGAGTTATGGTTGGCTGCTTCCCTCTCCCCTGGCCTGCCAGCTCCACAGCAGGAGCTGCAAGGAAACAGCAGAGACAAAAGGGAATATAAGGCAAAAGCACAGCAGACAGTGAACCAGAAAACATGGTTATCTAGCCAAAGCTCACTTTTTTTAAAACACTTGTCTCTCTAATATTACCAAAAAACTCTCTGGATATTCATCTTGATGGAAGCGAGAGGGATTTTTTTACAAGACCATGCAGTGACAGGACAAGGGTTAAATGGCTTTAAACTTAAAGAGGGCAGGTTTAGATTCCAGGCAATAGGAAGAAATTCTTTACTGTGAGGGTGGTGAGGCACTGGAACAGGTTGTCCAGTGAAGTTGTGGATGCCCCATCCCTGGAGGTGTTCAGTGCCAGGCTGGATGGGGCTCTGAGGAACCTGATCTAGTACATCCCATGACAGGAGGGTTGGAACTAGATGGTGCCCTTAAGGTCACTCCTAGCCCAACCCATTCTATAAAATCCAAGTGTGCAAAAATATTAACTACATGCACAGTGTAGTGAGGCAGTCAAAACCGCAAAAGTTTAGGCACAGGCTAATTATAAAATAGAAATATAGCGATATGGACAGGCTTAATGCTTTTAAGGAAATCAGATACCCTGTGGAGAGGTCAAATTTCCAAGAGTCACATGATATCTGGAATTTTTACTTCCTTGCTATTTAGTATAATAAATTGTGGTTAAAAATTTGTGTAAAAATTGGAGCAGGTTACAGAGAAGTAAATTATTTCTGAATTTATAAAATGAGTACGAAAATATTCTGCTTTATTTACATCTCTGTCATAGTGAAACCTCAAAGTAGATTGAGGATACTTTTAAAGAAGTTTCATGATAAAGCAGCCCTTGACAGATAAGCTTTGGAAAAATCTGCTTGCACTAACCTGCAGCTGGGAGCTCAAGGCAGGAACTCTCTAAACTCTGCGGTAGTTCCTTCCTCAGACACCAGAACTCACATCAGGTCTCTGACAGATTTGTAGCAGTTAGTAAAAGTCAGACAAGTAAAGTAGCTACTATCTCCAACCCCACACCCTGTCCCAAGGCAAAGGTTCCCAGTTTGCACATGGAGCAGCTTGGGAACAAATGTAGATTTCCTCCCAGAAACCAGACTATGTTTACCTTGGTATATGTCCAGGTAAAATTCTACAGATGTAGATTTCCACATAGGAGCAAGTGGGATTGCTTGCCAGTTGTAGCCTCTCCCTGAAGCACTCTTTTCAGCTTCCGTGTCATTTCCCATCACAGGAGCCAGACAACCCCCTCGGGAAATGGTTCCAACAGGCCCAAGGATGAAGGAAGTGGATATGAACATATTCATCAAACCGGGTTCTGGCTGCGCAGGCTGTGGCCAACTGCTCCTTCCTGCTCTATCTCACAACTTGGCATAAGGAAGTGTCCGACCAAAGGACCATCTTTAGACTTGAAGAATAACCTGCTAAAATGGTGACCTTAACTTCTAAAGGATATTCTACTATTATTCTGCTTTCAACATGACATCTCCTACTACAATCGCTTTTATTCTTTGAATCTGCTCATATAATATCAGTTTCTGTAACATTAAAATAATGTTATGGATTAACATTAATGTTTTATTTTGGCTCTAAAGACACACTGTGAAAATTACTCTAGTAGGAAAAATGTGAAGGAAACATCTAACTAGACAAGAACTGTAAACACCACAATTATACCCAACAACCAGTTATAAATAAAACTCTATAGCCAAAACCAACTTCCAAATTATTTGTTACCATGAAAAAAACTTCCATTGCTCTTCCCAAGCCAACCTATCTGTACAGACTATGAGCTCCAAAGGATGTCCATCTCAGTGATGGTCTTCCAGAACTCTTAGCACAAATTAGACATCACACCGAAATTTAGCATTTACCAAAAATATCACCACGATTTTCCTATGTTCATTGCTACTTATATTTAAGATTTACTCCAAGCTGGCATTTACAACAATGGCATTTATTTTGGTGAATGACCACAAGACATGACACACCTGACAAATAATAAGTTTGGTATGGGAAAACACGGATATCGGCAAGTTCTCAATCTTCAATTTATTGTTTTCATCAACCCAACCCCAGCTCTAATTTGGGAGCATTTTATTTTGGTCAAAGAACTCATCTAGTAGAACAAGTCATAGTTTGTTAGTTCTTGCCCAGGGAATAGGTGTGTTTCTCAAATTATACTCTCAAACACTAGGACCAAGGAGGATAGGTTGGGAAAGAGAATCATTATTGGAGCTGGGCTTCAATTTAGCTGGAGACAGTGGAAAAGAAAATACTGAAAAGGTATTAGCACACTTGGATTTTTCTCATACTGTGAAATATTGAAAAAAAATCAGCGAATGTAACTCTTAAAATATTTTTAATGTACTCTATTCTAACAAAATACTCTATTTCACTTCATGTTTCACCCACTAACATTATGACCCTGAACAGCCTTTGTATTTTGAACATTTATTTTCTATTTGGCAAACATCTACTGAAAGGCAAAACACCTACTCAACGGCAAAACATCTACAAAGCCAAATTTTATATTAAATATACCAGAATTTAACACTCAAGTGTTACTGGAGATTAATTTTTTAATAATCCTTAAAATTAGTGGATATTACAGTGTTTCAAATTTTAAGGAAAATTGCTGCAATTGGCATGTCAGTTTTGAGTAAAATTAGTGCTCATGAGAAGGCGCCAGGTTAATAACTCTGGAGAAACTTGTCTATTTTTGTTCCATTTAGATCTGTAAAAAGCCTGAATTTTTATATTAGAAATGCAGATCCTGTCTAGCCTAGAAGATCAGGAGTTTGCAAAATGGTGACAGTGCAAGAGTAACAAAATCAAGTTCAGACAACAAAAAAGCCAATTTCATTTGGGCTTCCCACGAGTTTTTTTAACCCTTTTGAAGAAATAAAACCACAACAGTAATTTGCCAGTTAACAGAAAACAGAACTTCATTCATTTTGGCCAACAGGTCAGCATGGTTGTTTCACATAAATCACATAGAGGGTCAGGAGTATCTCTGCATGGCACACAGAAGGCACCAAGCCCTCAAGGGATGCTGCTTCTGAATTATCAACAGACAAATTAGGAGGCTCTGAAATAGAAAAGTCTACATTTGTGCTCTGGCCTGTCCTATCCCAAACATAAAAAGATGGAAATAATACAATTGATAAAAACTCTAAATGCAACTTTATAGTTCAGTTTAACCTTGTAATATTTTTAGTTTAAAGTGCTTTCTCTTTGCCTACATTTTTTTGAAGGAAACAGACAAAAACATGTAAAAATATTTAACTATTGAATTAAAAGGTCTATAAACAATTACATAAACAACTTGACTACAGTTTACCTTTGAGCTCTACAATCATATGAGCAACATCTTTAAATGTAATTTCTCAGTAACTTCAGCTCCTCTAATCATCTGTTGCCTGGGAATTCAGCACCTCTGGGCAGTATACAAATTTATGGTCTTCAGTTCAAAAAAAAGATAATAAAATAGAAAAAGAACACCCTCTTACTATCAAATAATGGTGTTCTTTTCCTAAAAGTTTTTCAGACTTTGGCTGACACACAGTAAGTAGAGGCACATTTGTACATTCATGCTTTTCCAAAAAAAATAACCACCTATAACTTCTCCCAGTGGATAGCAACAATTTAAAAACAATCAGGAAAAGCTTTATAAACTAGCAGTGAACAAAAGATGTTTCTGGTGTCATGATGAAGCCAACACTGACACAGTGGAGTTAGCAGGGCATTGTATTCCTCTTGAGCAGCTACTGCAAGCTTCAGCAAATGGAAAGACCAGCATCATGATCCAATCACAATGTATTTCTGAGTTTAGGATCAAAGTGCCAGGCTGACAGATTTCTGCCAACTAAAAAACAGGTACAGTCACTGTCGGGAAAAAAAAATTAGGTGGACTAATGTGAAAACAAAGAGTAGTTTTCATTTCTGCGCTGGTTGCCTCCTCAGTGCTAAGGCTGCAGTCCTGCTCTTCACACCATTAACAGCAGAGACAAGGATGCCGCCAGCACCTATGACTTAAAATACGGCAGACAAAACCAGAGTGGATTTACATATCACGCAACATAAATGAAAGCAAGTTAACATTGAAGGCTTCCCTTACACTAAACTCTTCACTGTGGTTTTCCAAAGCCTCATTTTTCCCAGCAAGATTAAAAAATTGACACAAAGAAGCAAATGTACAGGACATAACGTACCACACGCAATCCTTTACCAGATAACAATAAATAGAAATTTTTATAAAACCTAAGAGGAAGAGAGACAGCAACACAGGATGATGGGCTTAATCAGTGTGCTGCTGTGGTGGATACGTGCCATAGCACAAGGCTGCTCACCATCCAAGGGAATGGTGCCAAGGGAAAAGGAGCAAAAAATGGAAGAGAATACCTGTAAACTATGACTCTCCAATTTACAGTTTCCTAGGAGGATTAAGGAAACATGTTTTTCATTGTGAGAAAGCAGCAGCCCAATTTCATCAGCTTAAACAAGTATTAAATTCACCTGGCCAGCACTAAGAGAGTAAAATTAGAGCTGCTGACTGTGTAGCTGTGAAGAAACTCTTAGTAACTCTTCAGTAACTAAAGTTTCATTAATTTAACTACATCTTCCACATGTAAGCAAACAAAAAAAATATGCATGCTATGGAAATTACTTTATTTGTGCTTTTTCCTCCAATCCTTTACACATCTCCAGCTATTTACAGAGACAGAGCACTTCGGTGTACTGGGCATTCTCGTATTTCAGGTTGACAAATGAAAGAAAGGAATGCTGGAACTGCAGCAATAACATCTCAGAGATGTAGACATTCCAGCACCAGTAGAGAATAACCTGGATTAGTGACATTCTGCAGGGAAACCAGGCACCTCCCAGTCCAAGGGGCAATGATGTAAAGTTCAGGTCCCAGTGCTGACAGTCCCACCTCGATCAGCAGTGATTTGGCCAGCACAGACCATCTCAGCTGGGAACTATGACACCACTCCAGTTCTCTGTTTATTGCAGCACAGGAGTGCTGGGGTGGCACAGCTGTCAGTCCCACTTAACTCATCAGGGAGCTACAACCCTGCAGCCAACAGCACCACTGGCTGCATCCAGAGCCACAACACAGTATTTCCCTCAGCATCTCACTTGTCTGACATTTTGCATCTCTGCTCCCAGTTACACTCCCTTTGTTCTAGCCCACTGTGTGATGTCACAAGTTAAATCTTCCTGATTTGGGAGAAAAAGACACTTCATTCTTATTGTGCCTTCTCCAGCTGTCCCTCTTCGTGCTGCTCTAACCGCTGCATCTCTCCTCACCTCGCGATCCCTTACTCTCTGCCCGGGACACCCAGCTCAGGACCTGGCTGCACAGTTCCACCTCTTCCCTCACAGACTTTTCCCACATTCAGGTGTCCAGAAATATCCAGGATTGCTGATTCTCCCTTGTTACCATGCCTGCCTTGCTGATATTTTATTTTTAAGAGAACCATATGAAAATCAGCATGACAATGAAGCAGGGCCAAGCCACTAATCAGAAACCGTTTGAAATTAATTTCCTTAAAAACATAAAATATAAATACTTGCACAGTAGGAAAAGGAACAGAAGTTCACCAACATCAAAATGAAAACTTGTTTTCCTTTTTTAAAAGTATGATATTTTTAGAAGCAAGTAATTTTTAAAAGTATGTTGAGTTAAAAAATAAAAAGAGAGAGTGAGCATATAAAAGACAGAGAAACAAAAAGAAAGAAAAGTTGGGGTTTTCCACCTTAAAAATTATGCAACATATACCTGAGATAAAACAAAAAACACCTGCTACCTATTTAGCTTAAAAATATTTAAATGCATAAAAATATTTTGAAGAACTTTTTTTTTTTTTAAGATTTAATTCTGCAAAGGCTTATGCATTTGATTGACCACATAAGCAGTTCCCTTTTGGTGGTGCAAGAAAACAAAATGCACATATATGTAAAATTGTTCCCTAAGAACTGCATTAATTCCTAAAATACAAACAAGTATTATAGAAACAAACCAGAAAAGTTTATTTTGACCACCCTTATCCAATTTCAGTATTTGATATGGCACTAACTGAGCAGAAAAACCTTCAATAAATTAGAAGTGCAAAGAATGCAAGATACAGTGCACAGACTTTAATACATCTTTTTCATCCACATCTGCAGATTTTTGTGCAATTGTCTCCCAAAACTCAGCACTCAGTTTATACCCAGGCTTTCCTATATTTTTCATGCTTTCCTACATTTTTTTCCTATCTCACCAAGGCAGGCATTCCAGATGCCCTTTTTTTGAGTAGCTCCTTCTCAGTTTATGCTATTTAGCTTTGTGGTGCCTATAAAGTCAGATTTCACAGAAGACCCTTTTACACTATCAGATGTTGTTATTAGTCTACACATTTATGTAGGATTTTTATGTCTTCAGAAATAACAGAAACCAAAAATCTTCCTTTGTTATTACAGCACCATTCTGCAAACAAGATTTTTTTTTTTCCCCATGCAGTTTTTTTCTTTTCTATATATTTACATCCATGGGAATTTGCTGGTAAGAGCTATGGTCAGAACTGTGACATCATCCACAGACAATCAGAGTCATAAAACATGTGCTGGACTTGAATAAAATCAGTATCTCCAAATTCAATATCTATAAAAATACGAGAAGACTCATATTTACCATTTGGCTCAGAATATTCTGTGTCCATCATCAGGTATCAGCAGGGACAAAGCGAAGCATCTCGGAGCACCAGCAAATGGGCTGCTTCCACTGAATAGTTTCGATGCAGTTTGACAATGAAAACACTTTTTGAAACAGAAAATAAGCAGGCAACAGCAAGCTGAATAGTGGGTGGAAAGCTCTCGTAAGCCATTCTGTGGCACAGGCAGCTGCAAATCACAACAGGCCGTTCCCCGGTTTGTCAAGGGATCGCTCACTGTGAGTTAACACTACTTGCAAACAATAAATATCGTTCTGGCTACTAGTAAAGGCCCATTAATTTTGTCCACGTTTATCAGAGATTATATCTCAATTCATACAACTCTGTGTATAAAAGAGCCTGTCCTCCCAAACAAATTACATCAGCTCCTCATTAGTAAATATCTTTAGAAACAAAACAGGAGTCAAGGTTTTCACAGTTTGAAAGGCACAAATAAAAACAGTAAAATCGACTCTAAATGAAAGCTTGGTAGAGTGAAACAGCCATATTCCCAGCAATTGTACCAGGCAAAACACCCATGCAGATGGTTTGCTCAATATCACTTTTTTGTTACAGAAGACTCAATGTTGCCCATTTGCATTAGAACGGCCAGACAAAATCTCTGTGTGTGATAATTTGCTGTAGCTAGAGAGAATTTGCAATGAGAGCTTGAAAGTTTTCATAGCAACCCCCAGTGTCCCTGTGCAGGCCGTTGATTAGAAAGGAGATGGACACTTCCTTTGCTGGCTGCTCAAAACCAGCGACACAGGGCACAATCCCACTGCCACACACCTTGAGCTTTGTCTAGGCGGAGATCCAAACTTCCTGACCTTTCCTTCAGTGTTTTTAGTTATCCATCATCTTTCTCTTGTCTAAACACCCTGCCTTCTCTTCCCCCTCTTTTCCAGGTCTCCATTTGAAACCACTAATGCAGGTTGTTCCAATTCTGGCAGTCGGTAGGTTTTTTGGGGGGTTGAGCTGTATCAGTTTGGCTCTAATTTCTCTCTCTATATTTTTTTATAAGTCATCTGATTGAAGGGCAGTTCTTACACACAAGAGATTTATCCAGATCACTGACACCGTTCGCATATACCATTTTTTAAACAGAAACAATTATAATTGATTGACAAAAATTATTTTATACCTCAATGCTTTTATGCAATAAAACTGAAGAAAAAAGTTAAATAGAAAACCCTCAGTGTAAGAAATTGTTTCTAATATGCATCAAGAACTGGAAGCGTAAAACTTGATACATTTTACAAAGACAAATGCCTGCCCAGCAAAATCAATAGATTGCAAGGCCAGTAGATAGGTCCTGTCTAGGACTGGAGTTTTCATTAGTACCTGAAATTCTTGAAAGGTTATAAAATGAAAAATGCAAACATCAAAGACACTACAGATATTTTCTAGAACTCTTCTGGCTGCTTATTGCAAGGATGTGTTATAATGCACAGGTAGATAAAGACCACAGCTACCACAGTGCTCTCACTCAATTCCTCGAGAGTCTAAAGAAAGCAGATTCCATTAGGAAATGAGAGTACTTCAGCTAACTGCAAGGCTTATTACCATGCAAAGCTTTTCCAGAATAGATGGAAAAACTCCATTGTGTGCCAAACTCTCATTCAAACTAGCTTAACTCACAAACTTTAAATGTATAGTAGTAATATACACAGTGAATATTCCATGTCAGGTATACTTAGCAAAGAAGAAAGCCCTTTAACAGCTGCATTAAAAAGGCAAAATGAAGGGAGAACTTTTAAGAATTAGCTATAAAAAGAATTAAAAATTCAATTCTGTGCTGGAGATCAGAAATCTTACTCTAGAATATGCAATGAGAGGGAAGTAATTAAACATCAGATAACATGATATCCCTGGAAAAACACTGGGGAAAAACCAACTTGCCTAACTTCAGAATCACAAAGAAGCAAGAAACATAGAAGCTCTGCATTTTGGCTAGTTTATAACACCATTTAAATTTTATCTTTTAATACCATAAACATGGCAACTGTTATTTAAAAAGCAGAAAAATATAGCACAAAGTGAGGCCCTTGCAGATTCAATAATGATACAAATTGAATGAATTATTATTGTTAAATGTCACTAATATCTTCCACACACAATGTATATTTTCGAAGATACAATTAAAGCAAAAAGCCCTTCATCCAACTTTTGTGACACTCAAAGTTAGCACTAACATCTTTATCATCTCAAAACAAACCAAGTTGGAGGAAAACCTTGCTACTGCAGTCTCAGAGAGCCCTTCATCATATTAGCAGCTACATAAATGTAATGTGGTGGCTTTGAATTCCCTTATGACTAAGAATGGGGCATGAATCAATGCCTTTTCCACATTTCCATGGCATCCGAGGTTTTGCAGTCTCTTGACAGGACTGGATTCTCTTTCCTCTTATTCCAGGTAACAGCCTGGCACAGAGGGAGTGATACAGGACAGAAGATGCAGCCACTTGCTGCCAACCACAGCTGCCCCTCTTCAGGGACCAAAGGGAAGATGAAGAGTTACCGCAAGAACATGAAACACAGAAGGCTGAGAAGCAATGGCAGGAGCCTGAATCACTAGTGGCTGAACTCAGAAAAGAAAAATTAAGGGGAAAAATAGGGAGAAATATGCCTAGTCATACTAACAGCATTTGGAATTGTTTAACTAAACTTGACCCTAATATGTGTGTTCATTAGAAGGAGACTTGCAGCGAGTACAAATCTCCACCTTCGAAGTACTCCCAAAAATTAAGTGACAATCCAGATTTCAGCCAGAATAAAAATTGTTTTATCTTGTTGATAAATCATGTAACATGTAAGCATCTTTCTTTTTTTTTGAATAACAGGCATCACTTGCAAACCTTAATGCATTTCATCTGTAACATTGCTTCCTGTTCCTGATAGGGAAAGGAAAATTCATGAGGCAAATATTTAGCTCCAGGCAACAGGCCAGTATAGCAACAGAAAGTTTTACACTTGTGCCAAGATTTCTTGGTTTCTTTTTAAAATGAAAATCGTGACAATTATCTTGATGGTCTCTGATGAATCAGATCTGTCTATATGAAAAAAAGACTTTTCTTGTTTCCAACACACTATTTTACAAGCTTATTCACTTTGTTTTAAAAAAAGCAGCTTATGTACCAACTTAAAAGCTAACGTGCTTGCATGAAAACATTCGTAACCAGTCAAGCCACAGAGATTTTCAGTCAGTAAATCTGAAATGTGAATTGAAAGACATACAGAATTTCCCTAAGGGGATGAATTTAGAGACACTTCTCAAAAAAATACAATTACTGTCTGCTACATTCAACATTTTCCAGTCTATACTATAAATCTGACGGACTTGTACTGTCAATCCTTGGTAATGTCAGCATTTCAAGAACTGCTGTGCCACAAATTAAAGCTTCAATTAAACTTGAAGAAACCCAAGTACTTCTGATGCCATGCCCATGCTGCTTACCACCAAAATTCTAAATTTAAGATTATTATTCTGACTCTTTGTTTCATACATGCTGGATTTGTTCTGAGGTCTTCTCAACACTATTCTTGGGTTGTTTTCCCATCAAACATGGAAAGTGTCCCCTGATCTGCAGGTAGAAGTATGAACTGCTAATTTTTAATCCCTGTTTTAAATGTGATCTCACCTGAGAAGCAATTTAAGAAAGGCTAAGGTCATTCCAGTTTACAAAAAGTTCTGGCTCATTTCCAGTAGGTTTTCTAAAGCCTAAATTATCCTGTTATTTTTCAATTTGCTAGGATTCAGGAATCAGATAATCTGTTTCTAATGTGTATTTGTTTCCATTGCCTTTGCAGCTCTTCCCCCAGGAATCTCCTGGCTCTCAGGAACATGCTTCCTCACCAGCAGCTAATTGCTCCCACTGGTAAAGCTGAATCCAAGAGTACTACAGGTACAAAAGTTCACAGCAGAGAACAGCATCTACATTCGGGGAAGAACTTAGCATTTCCTGGAGTTCTGCCTCTCCCTCCTTCTCCCCTGCCTGGCAGAGCTGCAATTTCACTTTTTGCTCCCAACAGAAGGAGCACACAAACATATTTACAATGAGCAAACTCTTATTAAGCCCCATGTCACATGCAGGGTTCAAACCCCATCATGCACAGAACCCAGTTTTTTTGCCAGTCAGTTTTCCCCACTGTGAATTACCAAAATTCATTACTGTCCGGATGGGAGCAAAAATTTAGGTCAATAAAAAAATAGAGACAATAAATAGAGACAACTTGACAATAACAAGGGAAGCCCTTGCTGTCACCCAGCAGCTTCTCAGCAGCTGTAGATACAACAGATCTCCTCCAACTCTCTCTGCTTACACTGTAGCTGTATAGAAACATTGTTTTCTGTACAGGCAGAAAAACCCTGAAACCAGATATTCTGCAGCTCTTCAGTTGGTGCTTGTAATTCTTTACAGTCCATCCCCCAAGACAGAGAAGAGCACCCCTAAGAAGTATTTCAAGCCCATTTCAAAAGGAATCATACATTCTGCAAAGGTCCTTTCACAACAGACACCAGGGCTAGAGATCCATGGTAGAAAGCCAGTAATCTATGAATAAAATACAAAACCAGGTCTCATTGCATCGGATTCTGTGTTTCCCTCAGCCATTCACTTTCTGTATTATCCAAACCTGAATCTCCTGCCCTTAATAATCCTGTGGTCAGACATGCCCCTCTGAGCCATACAGTGTTCACATGATTACATACCTGAGATATTTGTAGACATGATGACAATACATAATTTTAATTGTTAGATCTTTATCTGTGAATTTATTTTCTTAATACATCTGGTTTTAGCCCAGTGATTGCAAAGCTACCCAGTCCAGAGCTTCCTTTTTACAGGAAAGGTTTCCATTGATTGTAGTTAATGAAACTGAATTCTAGAAATTAAAACTGACTCTTTTTGGATTTCCTTGGTAAGAACTACCTCAAATCAGTTTTGTCCAACCAGAGCTTTAGACCTGAGAGAAGAGGAATCCTTGTGCTCTCTTAGGCATGCCCCATCAAAATCTCACGGTAAAAACCACTGTTCTTCTGAACACGCTCCATCTGGAGCTATGCAGGATCAATGCCGAAAACCAAACTACCAGGCACGAGACACAGAGCAGAGTATAAAAAAAACCCAAAAGATCTCACAAAGAAACCCCACCACAACAACCAGAATATAGCGTATTTTTACTTCTGCAGCATTGTATTATTTGTGGCTGACTTCTATTTCTGTTAGCTTTTAAGTGGACTCAGTTAAGTATAATTTCTATATTTGACCTCCTCTGAGATGGCCTATTATGATTTTATGAAGTTACCATACACTTCACATAACAACTGAAAGTGGAGAAAAGCAAACCCTTGAGCAAAAACAAGCCAGAAGGCACTTCCACAGACACTGCACTAGAGAATGCAGGGATTACCTTTTTTTTTTTTTCCCCTAATCCCATTCATTAATTTGTGGAAAAGATGGAACCTGTATTTCAGTATGAACATGCAAATCTCAAAAATAAAAATGCATGGCTACTCTTCACAAAGCATACAGTAACCATTATTGGGAAAGGGCAATGAGCAAGGTTGGGCATGCTAAAATAAACAAAATTTCAATCTTTGGAAGTTAAACAGTCCTTTAGAAGGGTCAAGAAACAAACATTTCATCATGAATGAATTATACATTGGTTTTACTTTATTCTGCAAGATCTTAACCAACCTCAGGCAGAAAAGAAATGCTCTGGTAGCAGATGAGACATACCCATGCACAGCAGAACATCTGCTTTTTCTGAAATGCCACATTCCAAGCCTAAAGCAGGAATCTCTGCAGTATTTGCTGTAAGTATTGGGTTTTGTACAGAGGAATACAGGCACTAGTTCCCATGCTTATAAGCACAGTAGCTGCTGCACCCACACAGTCTTAACCAGGTTCCAATGTTCGGTTCTGTCTCTCCACAAAGGCTCTCATGGCAGGTGTTCCACCGGCTGTTAAAAAATAAACAAGAATACTCTCCTTTTCCTTTTCTTACTCTTGCTATTTAAATCAGATCTCTTCTTTTATCATCTCCCCTCACATACCCTACCTGCACTCCCAGTGCTGGCCTTCCCTCTCATATCTCCTTGTGTCACTTGAGGCCTCCTTCCCTACAAACTTCCCTCTGCTCCATCACATCCTCCTGCCAAGCCTCCCTGCCTGCATGGTGTAAGATCACAGAAGAGTGCTGCCTGCAGGTGTTTATGTAAGACATGGGCTTTTGCCTTACTGTTTCTTCTGCAGTACTACACTTAAAACACCAGTTTAGGGCATGATGAAATAGGTAACACCAAGAGAAGCAGCTGATGCCGCAAGTTCAGCTGAATCCAGCACTCTTGAATAAAAATGTGGCCCCTGTCCTTCCCCACTGCCCTGCTTGCCATGATTTAACTTTTGCTCTTGGACAGGCAAAGGGAAGTGCTGGGCAGGAAACTGCGCCAGTAGAGGATGCACCAACCTCCTCCTCATCCCAACTTTGCCCTCAGCCACAGCAGAGGAATGCGAGTTGCAGCACCGTCTTAGGAGGGGTTATTAATGGTAACAGGACTAAAACAGGAAATGGAGAGAGGCCTTGATTTCAACAGGAAGAACTGAAGAAATGCACTCTTCACTGGATTGTTCAGTGCTTCCTATTAGCTCACTTGAATTACACTTCCTAGTAAATATAAGGGCATGGGAAGAGTTTATCCCTGTTTATGTTAGTGATTAATGATAGAGCAGGAATTAGGAGACCAAGCCTGGTGAATCCACTCCAGTGCTCAGCCAACTGGACCATCTTATATATGCAAATGTAAAATAGCTTTCAATGGCATGCTGCTGTGCTGCTTACAAAATGTCCAACTCTTTTACTTCATTGTATTCAGAAAAAGCCGCAGAGAAGGATAAAAACTGCAGCAACAGAAGGCAAGGTTAAAAGCAAAACCTGAGTCCCCAGACCAGAGCTCTCTGCATTTCTGGTTCTTCACTCACATAGGTAAAACTCTATTTACAGAGTAAAGATTAATATTAACAGCCCTCCTTCCATGCAGTACCCAGAGGCAACCAACAAATGCATTTCCCAGAAGCCAAGGGGCACGAGAAATCAGACCCTCGTTCTGGTCAGTGCTGGAGCACTGGTTCACATCCAGTGCAGATCACTAGTGGTCAAACCACTGCAACACAGCAGCTAGCCCCTCTTGTGGAGGCAGTATTCGAGCAACTCATTCCCTGGTATTGGGACTGCAGTGACAGACTGGACAAGCAAAGCAAATTCACACTTGCTCAATAGATGTAAAAAGGTCTACCATCCTTTGACAACACTGGTGTTAAAACCAGAAGTCCACACCATGTTAAACTCCAAGAAATCGAACAACATTGCTGAGAAATCTACAATCTGAGTATTCAGGATAACTGTTAGGAATGACAAGGCATTAGGGATAGGGAAAAGAACCACCAGAAATTTTAAACATTTCCTTTGAATAAACTAAAAACGAAATAAAAACTTCAGTGTTTTGATTGTGGTTTGGGGATGACTTTGAGGCAGGTGGTCTTCTTCTGAGGAGCCTAAGTTCCAAATAGTGACCACAACCCAAAACATCCCAGATATAAAGCCTATGGGAGCAAAAATTTTTCCCAACTGTCAGACAGCTTCCTAAGCTGTTTAAGACAAGCCTCAGAAATGAACACACGCATAGAGCTGGAACCAGTTTAAAAAACAACTCTAATGAAAAGCAGTTAAGCAATAACTTACACAGGGCAGTAAATAGCTACTCACCAATATGCCTGCTCCTACCAGCATGTCTCCTAGTTATCCTACAGTGTGCTCCCAGCTAAATTCTCTATATAGCCATGCTTCCAAACACAGTCAAGGGAAAGTGTGCTGAGTAATATTCTCCTACCCAAGGGCAATTTCAAATTCAGGCCCCATGTGCACCCTACATAGAAGAGAGATAATTTTAAAGGGCATGCTTGTTATAACACCATTTGTCCCAATAAGACAGGTTTTTAGGAAGCATCAACACCAAAGGACAATGTACAGAACAAATGAAAACAGGGTAGAGATGTGCAAGAGAGAATGGGTGGAGAAAACAAGCAGGAAGAGGAAACTTGTTTTAATACAAAAAGAGATGAGACACCTCTGCCTGAAGCAGACAGGGTTGAACTTGGAGAAGGAGAACTCCTCCCATTCTGGCTCCCAGAAAAGCAGGATTATGGGGGCAGACTAAAAGCCCTGATTTTCCAGCAAAACAGAACAAATCAAAAACATGACAAGAACAGACCTGCCTGTTTGGTCACGAGCACTAGGTTCTAATTGAATTGGTTATTCACCAATTGTGAATAACCATATTCAAAAAAACCCAACTTTTTCAATTCCAATTAAAGCAGCTGCAAACAGGAAGGGGTAATACCCTGTCTTCTTATTTAGTATCTGAGAGACATCTGCTGTGCCCTGAACTCCAAACCAATTAATTTGTGCCACTGCAACACAAGTCACAGACAGTTGTACCAGGCTGGGAAGTACAGTGACTCAGGTTATCCAAGACAGGCATTTCTAATTTGTGAGTTGTAATGCAGACTAACACTGAGCAAAACTGGTTTAATTTGCATTTAATTGCAGCAGTAGATCAAGCAACACTGGTCTGGCATCAATTTCAATAGAGGAAACTAATGAATACTCAAAGTGTGCAAGAGAAACAGGAATTTCAGCTAAGTGAAAATTCCAGTCCCTACAGACAAAGACAAGAGATGGCAAGAGAGCAGGGAGGTATGCAAGAGAAATCCAGGAAACAAAGTTTTTCATTTTGACATGCCAGAAATACTTGGTCATCTAGGCAAAGTACTTAGATTAATAAATTACATGGAATCAAGAACACAGATCTGGATACAGAGAACTTTTAATTATTAATAGTTGCCTTATTATTAATCAGAGACATGAATAAGGAAAACAAAACAAAACAAAACAAAGTGGACGAAAGCAGAAAGAAACTCCCAGAGTGCAGAAAAAACCCACATCAATCCAAACCAGCAGCAGCCCTAACTCCAAGACTATAAAGCCTCCGAGGCTTCTTCAACAATTTTTTCCTTTCTGATCCTGTGACCTTCACTTCAGCAGGAGGTATAGAAAGCGCTCCTATTTCATACCTGCCCACTGACTGAAGCTCTTGCACTCTCACTGCCTTTAGTCTGAAGTGATCACTTAATGAAAAGTACCCATCATAGTGGACGGAGAAGTAAAAAAACAAAAAAAAAAACCAACCAAACAAACAAACAAACAAACAAAACCCGCAAGCTAACAAACCAGGGAGAGGGATATCAACTGAGTTTAGGCATTCATGATTACCTTGCAAAGAAAGTTATTGGACAGCAAGTCCAGGCTCCCAGGCCCAGCAACCTCCCAAGAAAGTGCTTATTCATGTATGGCTGTAGAGTATAAAAGTACCAGATAAGGAGCTCCTACCAGGTTCTTCCACATCTTCAGCTTAGTTTATTTCTGTGATTACTCTGGTGCTGATCTAGCTCACTGGAGAGAAGACAGAAGCTGTTAAGGTGGGCACTGCTGAAGTGAATGAACCATGACACCTCCAGCATGGACATTACTCCTAATACAGTAAAACTGTTGTCCCTTCTGCCAGAAAGTTTGCCCTTGGGTTACTAGGCTGAATTAGCACTGCACCTTCACTGGATCTGGCCCAAGGAGCCTGCGGCAAGAGCAGGAGGAGAGGACGAAGGGTGGCAACCGCCTGCAGCTACAAAGATCAGGTGTGATGGGCTAAGCCCTGCCAACAGCTTGCTGTCACCATCAAAGGGGGCATTACAATTCTTCTACATCTTCTTGGGGACATAATGCATCTGAGAGAGGCCTGAAACATTTCACTGGTGCTTTATTAGCACTACCTCACATACATGCCCCACACCAAGCTCTTCTGGTGTATTATATGTATGATATGTCAGGGCATAGTGCAGATGCTCCAACAGAAAAGACACAGAAGCCAGTCAAAGCAAAAATCAGCACAGACTGAAGTGCACTGTAGCTTTATGCAGAGCATCCTTCCAACAGCTAAACACTGCACATGCCAGGGAAAACATATTCATGAATTATGGGTGAAATAAGAATTCTGTACAGGAACAGGCAGCAACCAAACCTCTCATACTTGAGGCCAAAACAGTAAGAACTAGAATATAAACCCCTGTCCCAGTCACTACACAAATCCTCCTTGTCACTGTTCTAAAAACTCAACTCAATCTTACAAGCTTGTTAGAGCCTTGCAGGCAGCTCAGGAGCCACTGGTGTAGTGACGGCTCCCAGCCTGGTGTCTGAGAGCAGCTGGTGCTACCTCCCACAGCCATGCAATGCTGCTGCCCAGCGCTGCAGCCTCTCTGGGCTCCCATGACCCTGCAGAGTAGAGAGAACAAAGTGAAAATCCATCTAGGGAAGAGCTTGGTGGGGCTGGTAACAACCATGGCTGTAAAGTAACACACCAAAAATACGACATCAGAGGCAGAGGAAAGAAAAAGCAAACCAAAAATTTTCAAAGCTTCCTACTGATACATGCATAAACTAAAAATAATCAAAGCACCTGCAAGCAGCAGGCACAGACTTCATTTAACAGGTGATGAAAGACACATATTTGTATGAAGGTACAAGGCTTCTATGGCAGCAAAGAAACCAGAAATAGAACATTTGTTATCAATTCTGTGCTCTAAACTGATACCTCATTGTTTTTATCCCTCCAATATTTTTTTTTTTCTTACTGGCTTCTTTTTAGACAAGATATAATGACTAACAGATGCTACAACAGTGCAATCCTCAATGAAAGGGTAATTAGCAGATGAAAGTTCAGCAGTTGTTTCTAGTTACAATCAGATGAGCAGTACACCCCTCTCCCCTAAGTGAAGGACAGAGATGAGCAACCCAACCTCCTCCTCCATTCCCCACTGTAACACGGTACAAAGCAGTACATATCAAGTGGGACCTGCAGGTATGGAGATCATGAAGCTGAGTGGCCCGGGTTTATTTTAGGTTTTGTCTCCAGAACTTAATAATTGCAAATACTTACAATACTAGCTTTGCCAAAATTTTAAGAATATTCACTGCCTATAGTAAAGCTGATGAAAAAAATCAGTACTAGACATCCATGTTGACCAGTGAGTAATGTGTATTACACAGATTCCTCACCATTTATTCATAAAAATATGTGCTTCTTCTGTTGTAGATAAAGCTTATAAGGAAATAATTCCTGGAGCTCTGCTAATCTTCAAAATGTAAACATATAAACAAAACTGCTTGACAAACGTGGAGGAACTGCAACATATGAATGTATGAATGCAATGTACGGCTTCAAATAACTCTAACCCAGTGTAGTTGCTACTCAATTAACTCAGTTGGTCAGAGCATGGTGCTGAAAATGCCAAGGTTGTGAGTTCAATCTCCATATGGGCCATTCACTTAAGAGCTGGACCTGATGATCTCTGGGGGGTCCCTTCCAACTCAGAATACTCTGTGATCTGACTTACGAGATAGCTGTCACAGTTTTCACTGCCGCTTAGCTAACCTTAGAAGTATGTCAATTTGGGTTTGTTTGCCATTTCTGCTTCCGGGTTTGGCTGCCAAATACTTAAACTGCAACCATAAAACAAGCAAACAAGACATAAAATAAGGACAAGCGTGGTTAGTCCTCATAATTATTCAGCTGAACTTTAATTCCTACAAGAATAAGACCAAGTGCCTCAAAAGATTACAAATGAAGAGTCATTCCACGAGTAACACCAATACAGTTGAAAATATCACTATTGTCAAACCCCTGCTGATGACACATTCAGTGTTTCAGAAATAAAAAAGCATTACTTTGGGGGATTGTATTACCCAGAACAAATTTCGTCTGGCAGTAACATTAGTGACTCCAAATAGGCAATCAGGCCACACATGCTTATAGATAGCATGGGAAAGAGGTTAATGAAACTCAACCTGTAATTTCTGAATTACTTTTGAGAGAAAAATAATGGTTTACAATATTTTCTTTTGGGGAAGGCAGGGCTTGGGAGAGAGTGCAGTATGTTTTGTTTTAAGGACAAAAGGAGAAAAGCTTTAAAAAACAAGAACGAACCTCCAGCACAACACTCTAAAAAGAAAAGAAACCCAAAAAACCGTCACCAATATACCTCTGATACCAAAGACAAGAAATTACTACCTAATGGTATTTAACTCAAAAAACCCCACATTTTAGATTAATAAATACATAAATGGATAGCAGTTTTTTTCCTCTAAACAGCAAAATACCAACCCATAAGCTGACCAAAAATCCTGAAAAAACATACTTATACCATTAACTGCTCTACAGAGTTAAAAATAGTTCAGAACAATTTACTCGAAACCATTTACTAAAGAAAATATGAAGCCTTATATTTAAACACTTCAGTATTTATTATATCCTCTGGGAGTGATTATAGAGAGCTGAACTACGTAGCAGCTTACAGCAAAATAACTAAATCTGTTTTCATTTCACACTTTGTGCTAATTTTCAGGAAATCTGCATGTGCACATTTATTTTGGAATCAGATACTTTTTCAAAATGTTGCCACTGGCGTTGAAGAGGTGGAAAGAGGCACTGCCAACACCAAGTGGTTATAAAGCAATGGAGGGCTAGCCAGCAAAGTACCACAGCTGGCTCCTGTTTGATGTTAGTGTCTTGAATACCCCCAAAACCAAGGGCTCTAGCTCCTATTTATGGACAGTATTTGGCCATGCTTTCTCAAATCATTCCTCCCATTTGCTCATCACGAGTTGCAAGATGCCCCATGCATGTCCCATGCTGCCTCCATGCCAGCCAGTGATTTTGTCCATCCTTCTGTGAAGCTATGGGAGAACCTACTTGGGATCATTGCTGCTTTTTTATCTCTTGTTGCTGTTATATGCATACCAATACAGGAGAATGCAAAGTCAATGACTTTTTAAATGAATGCAAGTGTGGACTAATGTGTCTTTCCTCAACATTAAAAAAAATACGTGTGATTTTCAGAGTTTCATAAACTCCAGTTCTGTATAGCTTTTGCTTTCTTGAAATCCAAACCTGTTTTAATGTCCTGACTTAAAGCTGGAGGCTGGTGGAACCACTACTGCTGCTTCATCTCTTCAATGATGGCGCTTTCCTCCTTGCCCCTCAGTACTCCCCTGCATATCTGACTATCAGGTTTGGATGTAGACCAGCTATGGACCAAGCAAAATACTACAGCAGGAAGCTAGTGGTTACCAGGTGAACCATTTGAAAATATCAGTCTCCTCCTGCAACAGAAAGTGCTGCGCTGCCCTTCACGGTGGGCCACAGATTGTGGGCATACCTATCGAAACTGCACCAAACACACAAAAATGCTGCATTAAATTCTTACATTAGCAAAACCTCTCTTCATTTTTAATAACTATTCAAGTTTCATTGCTACATCACCCTAGTATCTCAAGGTCTGTGCTATGGTCCTGTAAGGAAAACCAAACACCAAGAAATCGATCACTGGTCACGTTAGTCAGCTCAGCCCAATCAGCCAGATTAGGGCTGATTTTATTTATGTTGGCTCCAACACCCAGCAGCCAAGAAGAAACCAGTCTGTAACCAAAGTGAGAGTGGTTGCACCAGCAGCCTGCTGGATAAGCCTAGACTGCTGTTTCCTGGGGGGAGAGTGAGGGGGCTGCTGTAAGCTATCATCACAGAGCTGCCACTGACACAGCATCGATGGGTTCAAATGTCTCCTGCCATAAATGAGCACAGGAAATTAAGACTTTAAAGCCACTGCTGCCACGTGCACAGGTCTGAAAACACAGCTGGCATGATACCACTCAAAAAGTTGACGGAGAAGTGCTAGACAAAGTCCAGCATCTGGAAACACGACTGTGGGACTGCACATCACAGGTGAAAAGGCGAGCGCATCAGCAGCCTCATCATTGAAATCTGCTTTTGAGGCAGCAGTGAGAGCGAACAATGCAGGCAAGATAAGCGCAGGCTGTCTGCCTATCTGGATTGGAGATCTCACACTTTCATGTGTTCAAGTATGCTTTCCTTTACCACAACAGATGTTTCATGATATTTCCTTTACACCTAAGTAGAGAAACGTTGTTTTCCCCATCCCCTGCATGCAGCAGGTGCGGGACTCCCATGACAATACTGATCTCAGCACTCCAGCACAGGAGATGTCCCCGTCCTGCCTCCAAACTCTACAGAAAGGCAAAGAAAACTCATGATCTTCAAGTATTAGTACAGACATCGTGAACCCTGAAATTCAATGTTTTATATACACAGAATAGTTCTACATGTTCAGCTCAGTGTTTGTCATTTCCCATTTTTGAGTTGCCAGCAAAAATCACTCCGAAAAATTTAAGACTTGTAACAAAGAAAAATTTTAATCATCCTGCTGCCAAAAAAATCATCTTTATTGAGGTACTCAGAAATGGAACCCTATCATACCATCTGAAGTGTATTATAGCAGATTTTCACAGGCAGCAGTTGGAATTAAGTACATACCTTTCCATTTAGTATTTTTCACTTTTTCACTTTACACCCTTAATCTAATTTCTTTGAAGACACTCAACTATTGTTCTGGCAGAAGCATAACAACTTATAGCAAAGCCTCAAAATTTTAAGACAGTAGGGGTTAAACATGAGGCCTTAAAAAATTCTAGACCCTATCTCAGAAGCTATGTAAAATATTTTTTCCATTAGCACTTTTCACATCTAAAATTTCAAAAGCCACTGCAGACATTTACATCCACCATTCATATTCTTTTTATTGGGAATCCTTCTGAGATTCATGTTACATGACTCAGCTGGGATAAATATTTGAGACAATTAATCACTAGGGATATCACATACACATCTTCAGTGAAATTTACTTAACTGGAGTCAAAAAAAGCATTTGAGCCTTTCCACAGGAATCCTCAGATGTACCTCCTAAAGTAATTTTAGTACGTATATCACCATCCTTTACCAGTTTATGTGGGAAGCCCATTCTTCGATTTGTTTGCAAGGGTTTGCTATAATTAATCAAAAGGGGGATTTCTGAGGAAGGCTTTTCCAGACTGTTGAAGCAGAAGGAAGGATTCCAGCCCAGGCATCAACCAGCAGAGTAACAAGAAGGCAAGCTGGATTGAAGGAGCAAATATGTCTCTAGGCACGCACACAGCTGTGCAGATAAACAGGAAACCCAAGACATCTTTGGTGCACTGCAATATTGATCATTAGAGAAGGTACTTTTTATGGTGATTTCCTACAGCACCAAAATAATAGAAACACGAATTCCATACAGTGCCGGAGTAAAAATAAATGCCTTGTATTGAAAAGTCTTCGGAATGTTACAGGAAATAATGTAATTGTTTTCCTTCATCCACTAAAGTCATCTTAATCATCACAATCATCCCAAGTCTGCAAAATACCAGACACTCCTACTTTCTTCCTCCTCAGATCTGGTGGATAGATTTGGCCACCAGTACCCTATGCATCAAAGCCAAACAGATCAAAGTACAGTTCAACAGAAGGCAAGCCAACTCCAGCCAAATCTTGTGCAACCTATGAACTGGAAGGTGGCTTAATCCATTGGGATGTCCTATTTCACCGGTGTTGAGATGCAGGCTCTGATATTAGTTTGTATGGACATGGCAGTTGACCTTTGAGTTTTCTTTGTTTAACTCTAAAATGGGAATTCTGCCATCCTCAAAGCCCTTCTGACAATTAGGAGTGAGAACATCTTCAGCTATAGCTATGGCCACATCACAGTGGTCCCATCTATGCTGTGGCTCACTTTGAAGCATCAGCTTTTGAGGAAGGGATGTTGCTCTTCCATTTAAGGACGGCAGTTGTATTTTCATACAGAGGTTTCTCACTTCTTTGTGCATCAGTCCATTATTCTGCACCCACAAATTCAGTACTTCCAGTTTCCAAAATCAAGATTTGTCTCTACAAGACCTGCGGAGGAAGATCTCTGATCTTCAAGCACGTCTCAGTCATCCTAAAGGAGATCTTGCAAGGTTACAGTACAAGACTGCTGTAATTATTAGAGGTCTCACAGGGATGCTGGCAACCATAAGTTGCATCTGTAGTATCCCTAGGATTTAATCCACAGCATTTTAGTATCTGTTGATTTTTCACATTCATTTTGATTTTTTTCCTAAAATCCCCTCTAGCAAAATAAGTGACACAATCCTCCCTTTCTGTATTTATTTTTCTTCCAGAAAAACCAATCCCCCCACTGGCAACACTAAGACAACACATGAGAGTCTAACTTGACTTCAAAACGACTGCAGAAGACAGAACTTCACTAGTTCAATGGGACTGATGCCTGCCTCATGCTAATTTTGTTTAATTTCATTCTGTCCCTTTCCATTTCTACAATCTGTTCTTGTAACCAATTTACCTTTTCCATCCATGACAAAATAGATTAATTAATTAAACACAAAGGAGGCAGCTAGATGAGATTTGAAGGTCCCTTCCAGCATAGACGAGTTTATGATATGAAAGCACAGTTCCCCCATTTTCTGATCTCAGACCCCCCCCAGGCCACTGGCAGAAGCCCAGCTGGGAGTCACAGTGCCAGCCCAACACAGCCTGGCTACAGCTCTACAGGAGTTCTGCTCTTATACCACACTCAGCACTGAATATTAATGAACCTTGATTAAAAACACAAGGGCAATCCCTAGTTTGGGGGAACTCTGTTTTCAGATTTCAGTATTGCAAAATATGGTCGAATGTTCCTGGATATTTCACCGCTCAGGTTGCTACTTCCACTTCTGCTAATTCCCTCTCCTCCCAAAACAACCTCTCCCTGGTTTTATAGCATTTCAATGAAGAAGCTGCTCAGCAAATTCGAAAAAAAGCAAACTTGTGATAGCTAGAGGTACTGAAATAAATGGAAAGCTGCAGGGGGACAGGGCTCAAAAAGGGTTTTCTTATAAAAAAGTAATTTTTAGAAAATGTACCACAATCCACACAAAGCAAGCTGTTTGCAGAGAGAAGACAAAAGGAATACAAGAGCATTTCCTATGCAATAGATAGGCAAGATGTTTATCTAAAACATTACTTCATTAGTAAACACTGGGGACATCCTTCCACTGAAAGAAAAAATATAGGAAAAAACCCCAAACTTACCTACACACTTTTGACTTCTCTCTCTCTCCTATGTCTTCACTAGTATAAACAGACTCCAAAAGTGCCAGCCTCAGCATTTTTATCTCCTGAAGCAGCAGACTCTTGCCTATGAAGGCAGTGCTTCAGCGTAAGGATGAGCTCTAAGCTCTGAGGATGTGAACATGGGGGAGGGAAGCTTCAATATTACAACCCATCCATCAACCACTTCTATAAAGCTCTTTTGTTCCAAGTTCATACTTAGTAACTCAAGGTCAAAACTGATGTTGGAAAATGCAAATCGTAAGTCAACTCAGACTTTCACCCCATGTGTCTTCTTGACCTTAAACACAGACAAGAAACAGGCAAAAAAGTTTCAGCTACATGATCTATTTATATAAGAATGTGTATAGAGGAATACTAACAAATTAAAAATTACTGGGGTTTAATCTACACTACACTACTGATACAGATTAGAAAAACAAAATCAGAACATGTGCATTTAGGATAAAAGGCCCTTACCTTTTTGGCTTTCTTACACTTTGGGCAAAGTCAATTTCAGCTGGTAGGAGCTTTTCTGTTTGTTTTTTTTCTTTATTGTCTATTGGTATTTGATTTTTTAATTTTGAGGGGGTTCTTTTTGTTTTGTTTCTTTTTTTGTTTGTTTTGGTTTTTTGTTTTTTTTTTTTCTTTGAGAGAGACACACACAAGGTTTGATTGAAAGCACCACAGGGAAAACTAACCAGTTGAAAAAAACCCAACCTTTTCCTCTCTGGTACTAAACAAAGGAACACATCTCTATTAGCCTTTGTCTTTAAGAAGTCCTGGGTCAGATGCTGGCAGCCTTCACAAAGAAGAAAAATAGTAGGTATTACCAATAAAAAGCAAGGGTTTCATTGCAGCCAAGAAAACAGGATGTATTTCACAGGCTATGACTATTCTCCTTAGAAACACAATACAGGAAGAAAAAAAAAACCATTCATTATGCTCAAATACTTAAGACCAGACTTTTCAGTGAACCCCATTTTTGCAGGATTCCATGGCAGAAAGCAACAGAGGTGCCAAATACCTGAGCTTAACAAGCTTATCCAGCAGATATTTCCCAGAGGTGCTGTAACAAAACAAAAATCAATTTATATGGACAATAGAAAGAGTGTAAGACAAGAGAACTCTGACACAGAACTCTGATCTACTATTTAAAATCTCTTAATTGTAGATGATCTTGCAGTCTTTAGAATTGTCATCACAAAACTTCTTAAAAATTTATTCCAAGAGCTTCCATATCTTACATAGCTTTCAGATGGGAAAAGTCCTGCCAAGAGCTTTAAACATAGCTGTATTGAATACCAGTTTGGCTTCCTCCGTGTGAATTTGGACAATTTTAATTGGGAAAAAAAATGTATAGTTTGCCATCCGTGCATGTAAGTTTTAAGTTATGTAAAATACCAGATTATTCTGCAGTCCAGCAAAAACATTTTAAAACAAAACTATTTCTCTCCAATAGCTTTGATTTGACCCTTAAATCATAACTTTCTTTTAAAGCACCAACACACTTATAGAGTCCTGGCAATTAAGTCAGCCTGAAGGGTTGGTTACTTAGGGGAAGGATAGGAAAATGTGTTTAATTAGCAGCAACTCAGGCTACTGAGGAACTGCTTTATTTGATCAACTGCTGCTGTGGATGATCAAAAAGGTGTTTCCTGTAATTCTCACTGGAGCTTGCTTGCCCCAAGCAAGATGAAGAACAGAATTATATGGTATGTTTTTCATCCTCCTTTATAAAGCTCCCATCCACAAGCAAAAAATAGGGTACTGTAGTAATGTAACCTAGATCCTAGACAGTTTCCAAAAACCCAGCCAAGCATCTTTGTCAGAATTTCAAAGAGAAGCCGCTGCTGAAATTCTTAAGCATGCGGAAGGGTTGTTCAGGACTCCTCCTGCAAACAGTGAATGCTTTCCACCTCCTAAGAGATTATTGCCAACAGGATCTGTAAGGTGAGACACTGGAAACAGTTTCCACTTTCTCCACTGGAGACAGTTTCCATCTTTCTGAGATCAAGTTTATTAACTTGCCTCTCAACAGAAACAATAGGTATTTTTATGGAGAATATTAAAGCTCTTCCCAAGAAGCACTGCAGGGTCAAGTCGTCAAGTAAATAATTATAAGTAAAAATAAAAAATATTATTTTTAATTTTTAGAATGTGATTTTTGGCTCCCAGCTCTATAACTTGATTAACTAACACCTTCCCTTGCCCATCCTTTTTAAAATAAGTGTGCTGAGACAGTCACAGTTTAGGAACAGTATTTTCCAATTTAGTACTCCTGCTAAAACCACACCACTGCTTGCTCCTCCCTCACTCCAACTGGAGGCACAGATGGAGATAAGAACAATTTACTGGAAACAGCAATGAGATAAGAAAACGAACAGCAACAATATTAATAACAAAAGGTATAAGACAAAAACTATTTACACAGAAAGCCTACAACAATAAGCAAATATCAGTCAGCTTCCCTTGCCACCTTTTCTTAACTGAGAGGACCCCTTCTCCCTGAGAGAGAGGGAAATAGCGAGTCCCTTTCTCCCCTGCCTGCAACGGCCTGAGGTGGTACAGAATAACATCTGGCCACACGCCCTCCCTGGCCAAAACTTGGACAGACATTTACCTAAGGCCACAGAGTACCCCAGCTCTCTTGATCAAGTTGTTCATCTTGGGTCCCGTTAGCACCTCTCCTGAACAGCCTTCCCATTAAGGAGAGTGTATTTGTGTTCATGGTTATAATGCTTTGACAAGAGGCAATGAGAACAAACTGTAATGCATGAAACTCCATTTAAGCATATGGAAAAACGATTTTACTGTGAGGGTTGTGATTGCTCCATCCACGGAGACATGAAAAACCCACATGCACAGAGCCCTCAGCACCTGGCTCTCACTCAGCCTATCCTGCATAGGGGGTTGGATTAGGTGGCCACACCCAGAAGGTAGAGACCAATAATTCACCGATGGAGATCGGTGACAAGCAGGGCCCTCAGGGGTCCATACTGGGACCAGTTTTGTTTAATGACATCAGTGATGTAGATGAAGGGATCAGGTGCACCCTCAGCAGCTTTACAGATGACACCAAGCTGAGTGGTGTGGTTGGCACGCCTGAGGAGCGGGATGCCATCCAGAGCGATCTGGATAAACTCAACACATGGGCCCATAGGAGCACCAGGTTTACTCATTCGGTTGCAACGCTCTCAAGACAGGACCTTTGGTGACTACCCAGGCAGCCTCAAGAACTTTTCCTTGAAAAGTTTCATTCCATTCAAACTCACTGTCTCGGTTTCAACAACAGCCACAGAGGTAGGGAGAGAAAGGTAATGTAGCACATGGCACACAGTTGAACACCCTATAAGTGGGGGCTCTGCTCTTGTGCTAACCATGACCATGCAGAACTTTCAGGCTGACGGTGAGAAAGACTCTGCTCACTTCAGTGTTCACATACAGAGTTCACACCCATGCTTACTATTTGGTGCTATCTGCCTTCTGTCAGTCAGTCATTTTTCCAATTGGCTGTTTCTGTTAAAAGTTGAGATATTCTGGAGTTCTCCCTAATAAACTCAGTGTTCCACTAGAGATATACCCATGCTTTCATTTGGTCCGGGATTAACTTTATTCATATTTTTATAAGCCCCTAATAGTAATCTAAATTAGAAATACCGTATGTTCATAGATATAACTAGTGATAAAACCAGTGGAGCACAAATATGCCAAGCTGACAGGAGTTCAAATTAAGACAAGCTTTTGTCTATCATGACCTAGTTCATTTTTCTACCAGTTGCACTACTCAATGCATTTAAATCATTTAAATATTTGATGCGTTAACCTGCAGCACATTATATACAATGCTAAATTCCCTTTATAAGCTGCAGCTATTTCCAGACTGCAGCAAGTTTCACAATTTGTCAGCAAGGTTACTAACAGTAAAAAAATGTTTTATAAAGAAAAAGCTACTGTATTTTATGTGTTGGGAAAAGGGGTGGGAGAGGAAAACATGCTCAGTTAGAGCACAGGGTCAAAACAACATGCCTTGAAGAGCACTCCCCTCCCATGTTACATACCACACTCTTCAGAGGGGACATCACAAATTACAGAATTCAAGCCAAACTCAGCAATGAGTGGGAGCAGGCAAGATAATAAGCACTGCAGATGGTTTTAGTCTTCATTACCATCCAGTAGACACAATGTCTCTGTAACAGATATGGACAAACAGAGGCTTTTGTAACATGACAAACTAAAATGCACCAAGAGCTCTATGTTTTTGTGGTATTCTTCACCTCAGGCAAACACTTTGTGGATTTCTAATTACCTGCTCTTCCTCTAGACCTCAAAAAAGCCCGTAACTGTTGTGAAACTTTGGGCTCTTCAAAACAGACCTTTTTAAACTACACTTAACTAAATTACCATCTTCTGGATTCACTCGTATGTGTTATGACTAGACTCTCTCAGGGCAAAGAGCCTTCTAACTCACACTTCAATCTGCATTGTGGCTGTGCTGTCTAAGTGCTTCCTAATGTTTTAAGGAAATTTGATATCGCAAACTGGCCAACACTGCAGTTTAACCTTCCTTCAGGATAAGCAAGCACAGCCTCTCTCCTCTCCACACACATTTGGAGAAGGGCAGCCTTGTCCTACCACTGACCATCAAGACAAGGCAGGGCAAGAGAACTGACTCACATCTGCCCCATTTTCTCCAACTTTCCTCTCCCTCCTGAAGGTAAAGATCATGATTATAGATTAGTTCTACGTATTTCATAGTTATTATATAATTATAACTGTAAGAGTAATTTCAAAACCAACTGCAATAATGTATTTACATTGAAACCACCCTTGTTATGATCATGGTTGGTACCCCAGGACAAGGCAAACCCTGTGCGATGCCACCTGGGATTTCAGAAGCACAGAGGCAGAGCCACTTCAGCTCATGTTGCACAACTGGGGCTGAGCCCAGCTGCAGCCCAACAGGGTCAGGGCCCCCCTCCACGGGACTGCTCCCTGCAGGGCTCAGGCTGCCCCAGCCTGCCCAACAGGACTGCACATGCTCCCCACTGCAAGGGCAACAGCCAGAGATACCAGCCAGGAAGGGTGTTGGCCCCACAGAGATCAGTTGCCATACCAGTTTCCCATATCTGGGTTTCCAACAAGGTCCCAAATGTGACTGGCACAAAACCTTTCAGTTCTATCCTCAACAACACCCTTCTGTTTCCTACCACAGCCATTCCCTACAGCATGCATTCAGCCATGCAGAATGATTTTACAGTAACTATATTACATACACATTATTAAAATAAAGTTAGCAGGATGAACCACATAGTGACTACCTATCTTTATTTTAATAGAACAAGGAAATAGCTCAGCTTTAGAAAACTGCATCTAAACTAACACACCAAGATGTATTTATGACCATTACTGTATTTTCCTTCTTTCTTCCTCATAACAAATCTAGAACAAACTTATTTCTTTCTCATATTTTAAAATCCTAAAGTTCCCATAAGAAGGCCTCCATGTTTCCAACATTACAAATCAAAATGGTATAATGGAGGCTATAACCATATACTTAATTGCATGATTGTTCATATACATACATATCTTCAATCTTATAGTGTGAATTTTCAGAAATTCTTGGGTTCTTGGACTTCTGCAAAGGAATATTTTTCAGTGTCTAGGACATATATTGGAGGGAGGAAAAATAATTCAAAATTTAAGTAGAAAGGATTTTATCTGCATCATGTCCGGAAAAATGGGTGATGGATTTTGCTGCATTATCAATCAAGCTTTGCTTGGCTATCTTTCTTCTAAGTTGAAAATCAAACACCAGAATTAATGAAAAGTTTTGTAAGAGCTTGTTCCTATTTTCTGGTAGTTGGGTTCTTTTATCTACTTCAAAATGTTTCTAAGCATCACTAAGGACAATGTGGCTAACAACATTTTAACTTTTTAACTTCTAACGATACTGCGTTAGACAAGCATCACTTGGTTTCTCAGACGTTCCAAGCAGATTCAGTTACTTGCCATGGACTAGATACCGAACAGGAAGGGAAAGCCAACACCACTTGCCTGGGAGCTCTTCCCTTCCATACAGCAGGAACAAAAGGTGCCACTAGAGATAACCCACAAGGCACTCATCTTGGGTCCTGCTGAGCTTCCTGTAAGCAAACTACATCTGCTGCCAAAAGCTAAAACTTGCTAAAGTAGGAAACAAAAGACAGATACCCATTTGCAAGGAGAAAGGCTGGGCTTGTTTTCTTACTCAAACCCAAGATTTTGAGAAACTTTACAAATGTAACAACCAGACACAAAGAATGTATATAAGCCAGTGAGTGGCAATATTTATCCCACTATTTAAAAGCTGATGAAAGCTCCTCTGTAGCCAGCATTTTGACACTAAAC
>VXBU01003001.1:49712-96333 GCA_013400315.1 Bombycilla garrulus | reverse complement strand
GGCCGCAGTGACAAAAGTTCAGAGAGAGAAGAGGGAGGGAGAGAGAAAGAACAGCACAACAACAAATGAATCGGGGCGGGAGGGAGGGCGGCCGGGCTACGCGCTGCGGGGCTGGGGGGGAGCCGCCGCCGCCGCCTCAGCGTAGGGGGAGCCCCGCGCGGCGCCCATGTGCGGGAGTGGCCCCCGGAGGCGGGAGGGCCCTGGGAGGAGGGAGGGAATGGAATGGGATGGGAGGGGAGAGGAGGGGGAGCAGAATGGGGCGTAGCACCGCCGCACGGTGGGCGCGGTGAGAGCCCGGGCCGGCCAGGAGACAGGAAAGAGCCCGGCTTTCTCTCCCCGAAGTGAGGATGAGGCGGGGAGGGAGGGAAAGAGGAAGCGTGGGAGGGGGACTGAAGCGCCCTGGATGCGGCCACAAAGGAGGAAAGCCAGCCAGAGGAGGAGGGGAGAGAAAGCTCAGCCCAGCTCCACCTGGGGAACCCCCCGCCGTCGCAGGCACTTTTCTGAACGCACCAAACTCCCAACCCGGAAAGCGAGAGCTGGAAAAAGAGGAGGAGGAGAGGGAGGGGGAGAAAAGCCTCCACGAACCTGGGGAAAGCAGGAGGCCGCCGCCTACCTGTGGCTCCCCGAAATGAAACCTCACCCTTCCCGGCCAGCCAAGGTAGCTGCTCCGGGCCCGGCCCGGCCCCGCGGCGCTCGGTCCAGCGGGACTCCCCAGGGGGAAGCCAGCCCGTCCGGCCTCCCCTGCTCGGCGGAAGAGGGCAAACAAGAGAGGGGGCACGTCTCACCTCAGCCCTTTCCCCTACCGTGCTGCAGGTCAGGCCAGAGGTACTGCTTCGAGGTAGGGTAAGAAGAGCAGCCTGTCTGGGAACGGCGCGTTCTCTGTGGTTAATTTTTAGTAAGATTGAAACTCAGGTAGGAGAAGAAAAGTCTAGCTCATGACATCGACTGTGGCAGCACCAAACATTGCACATAATGCCGGCGTGGACTGAAGGCTGGTTCCAGCCTTAGAAGCCCCCACGCTTTGCCCGCATAGGACACAATCAGCTCTTCATGGAGATGACGGCTCTAATGAGCTATTCCCCACAGAACCAATTTAGCCCACAAGCAACTGTCAACAGCTGCTATTTAATTTTAATTGGACAATGCCCTACTGGCTCTGGTTCCTGCTATATGATAAAGAGAGGAACCCAATCCCTCTCTTCTTGTGGGAAAGAGCCCTGGGGAAAAGTGGTTATATAGATCCTTCCTGCCTCATAGCTTGTTCTGGCTCCTGCTGCAGCTGATGAATATATATGATGAAAAAAGGAGAATCAGCTGGAGAGGGAAAGGTCCAGCGAGGTAGCCACGTTCATTGTTATCTTGAAGACACAGTTTATGTAACAAAATATTCTGCATCATAATATGTATCTTCCGTAGCTTTAGTGTTTGTTACTTAGAGGAAACCTGAAGAAAACCATCCCACCAGCAGTGTTTCAGAAATTTATTGGTGCATTGCATGGAGAAGTATGGGGTTGCAGACAGAGGAATACAAACCAAGGCTTGGTGGCACACTCGAGAGTTAAGATTTACAGGAAATGCTTGTAAGGGTGACAGTCATAGCAAAACTTGCAAGTCACTAATTCTTCTCTGACATTAATCAAGGCAAGTTTAACCTTCAAGTTTTCCCTGGGGGGCAGGGGGAGCAAGCAATGCCATCTAGTGTTAAAAAAATAAAGAGCAAATCCTCCTTTCTTAACACCTCTGTCCAAACAGGTTACCAATGGATAACTTTGCAACTTGGAATGCTCCCACTGGTTTTGTGTTACAGACAGTGCCACCGAGTGCACATGTGCAATATTTATAGAAACTGATGAGAAGAACATGGTGCAAACAGGCAAAATGGTGTTAAATCAGGGGTTTAAGCACATAAGCAATCTGAAGAAGTAGTTTTGTGATGGGGAAGCTGTCAGGCTTGATTATCAGAGAATGGGAAGCAGTCATTTCGTCATATTGAACTTTCCTGGTTTTATTTTGGGACATAATGTCTTTATTAATCCTTAGACACATTAATTAATGTGTTTGTTTGGAGTTTGTTGTTTATTTGGTAAAAAATGTGTCCTGTTCACTGGCATGTTGGAATGGAGAGGAGTGATTGTTTTATTTAAACTACAGGAGTACCGTGAACGAGGTGGACTTCAGTATAAAACACAGTAGGAAGAAAGTGAGCAAAGAGATCAGTTCAGGTGTCAGCTGAAAAGAACCCACAGCAACACATCTGCCAGGATAGATATCATAAGGCTGTGTGGTTTTTTGTTTGGGTTTTATTCTTTTTAAATTGGAAATTACTAATTTTTAAATTTAGTAGTAGGTACTTTCAAAAAGGTACATTTACCAGTCAAAGTTTTTTTTCTGAAAATGTGGATCACATTCTGGTATTGCAAATATTTTTGCATGTTCTTATCTGTAAGCAGGAAAAGGCGCTTAGAACAGATCTGAGCACAGGGAGAATAACAGCCAGAAATCAGAGCTTTAGACAACACCTTAATGCAGTAAAGAGCCTCAGCTACTGCCAGTGAAATCTCCTTTACCTATTTCACTGGTTTGTATGTTTTCAAACTATAAAATAAACTACTGTGACAGCTTGAATATTTCTGGTGGGAATAATGTATAATAAAAAATAAGTTGTTTTTAGGACTGCCAGTTAAACCAAGTTAAGAAATAAATCTGAATTTTAAATGCACTGATGTTTTTGAAATTGGATTCAAAGTCTCTGTGTTTATTCCAGAACAATACTTTTTTTCTCATTAATTTATATGGTCTGTTTTTCTGGGATGGGTTGTTAACACATGGAATACACAGAAAAGAAAACAAGAGTAAGAAAATGTAAATATTGAATGACTGAAATGTGAAGTGTGAAGAACTGAAACCAGTAAAGGGTGGTCTCAAAGTTTGTTCCTTTCTGTGCTGAAGGAAGGGACATATGAAAGAAAATGAAGCTTACATACTTAAAGAGTTGGAGATTTAAAGTATTCATCATGCTGAAAAGGAAGCATTTTAAATTTCTGCATTCAGCAGAGTACAGATTTTCTTAGGGACACCCCATCTCCCTCAGGTAGCTGCGTGCATTGTCTGTTTCCAGAGGTTTTAACTAGAAAATGTTTCCTTTTCTGGCAAAGCTGTGAGGATGCTCCTGACCCTTTTAAGTGCTCCTGCAGGCCCAGGGGGACACTGAGTCAAGACATGCACCACTGACTGGAAAGTGACCACTCCTGCTGTCTGGCAGGATGCTGCCCTCGGGTGAGCCATCCCTGCCCTTGGGTGAGCTCATCATGACCCTGTGTACTCACACACTGCAGTTTTTTTGGCAATTGTGATGTGTAACTGACGGGAGCAAGAGGCTGCTCTCCATGTTCCTGCATCCATTGGAGAAGGAGGTCTGTGAGCTCAGTGAGCAGCAGTCACTTCCACTTGCACAGCTAGGCCTGGCAGAGCTGTGACCAAGTGTTCTGGGTCTCACACCTCCAAATACCCACAATCAGGAGTGGGAGATCCATGGAAAAATGAGGGACAAAGGAGAAAGACAATAGGACAGCAGAGACTCCACTAAATATTTCAAGCCAATATTTATTGCATTTTTAATCACAGTTCGCTGGAAAGTTCATTATGTCTGAATTGTAGCTTTCATCCTTTGGCATTTTAAGCCTCAAATTACCAAATTAAAGACCTAATAACTTTCATGTTCTACTTCAAGAAACAGAAGGAAAGTCTTGTGGGACTTACTCATCACCCGCTGCAGAATGAGCAGTGCTCCTCCCTCAGCTTCCTTCTGCAATCCTTTTGGGCTCTGAGAAGCAAGTGGTCAGCAGTAGTACAAAAGCCACATGGCCAACCAATGTAACAGCAGGCAGCTCTTCCTGAAATTGTGTTTTCATGCCAGGAGGGTCATTTAGATGTAGTCAGCTGGATCACCAAGCTCATCCATTGTATTTTAGCTCACAGATTGAAGCTATTTGCCTGTGTAGGCTAGGAAAACCCAACCAAAATAGATATGCAGAAATAACAGTGGAACAAGACATTTCTTGGTCACTCTCAGAGCAGTTCTAATGAGCTCTTGTCTGTAGTGGAGAAAGCAAGCTCAGTGTCCTGGATACATAGCCAGCTAACATATTTTTTACTTACTTTAGCTGTTGAGCTGTAGAAGTTTGGTGTAAGCTTAAAACAGAGACAATTGTGCAAGAAAATTTCTGACATTTTATTCTTTTGTTAACCAAAAGTATGTGGATGCTTTCAGTCCTACTGGGTCACTGGGCTCCTTTAATCATCATGTAGGTAATTTTTCTTAGTAGAAAACCTTTTTCAAGGAAACCTGCATAAGGCAACAAATGGGAGTAGATATGACTCCTGAGAAAGTCAAATGGCACCAGAATTTTTTCTGTACCTCATGACTACATATTTTTTGTGCATTATGTAAATATCAAGTTATAAAATAAATTGCTGCTAAAAAAAATTATTGCTGCTTTGCTGGGTTTCTCTAAACTTCTACACTACTTCATTAGTCCGCAGATCACCTTTGTCTGACTATGCAGTAGAACTTTCAATCCTTACTTTTCCTCCAGCTTATCAATATCAGGAACTGATATTTTTTTCTGCTTGAGTTCATACCCAGCATGGCCCAAAAGACCTTTGTCTTTTGGACAAAGGAATCTTGTGGATATTCTTTTAAAACTAATAGCAGAACTCCTCTGATGATGACAGGTTTCTCTTTGACACAGGTTACTTACAAGGTCCTGTTTCCCTGAACATTAATAATTTCCAACTTTTGTGAACCCCAAGCTCTCTCTATCCATCATATCCCTGGATCACGCACCTAGATGCAGCCAGGAACTGAGCTGCATTTTATGTTTCATTGTGCAGTACTTTTTTCTGATTTTCTTAACCATGGTATTGTCAACATTAAACAAAGGCAGTAGTGTAATTCCAACACCTTCATCCCTGTTATTCAAAGAACTGAGTGGATGTATTCACACTTCCAAGGTAGATGAGTTCAGTATTTTCTGAGCTCTCTCTTAAAGGTTAGTGGTTTGTTGCACCAGTCCCAGTGATCTTTTCTCTTTTCTCAGTCCTAACATTAAGCTGGAACTTATTCTTCAAGTCTGCAAAGTTTGTGGTTTAGACCTTTGGTTGTTCTGCTTAGCTGGCCCAAGCTTTTCTGAGCTGCAGCACTCTGCCTGTCTACACAAGTGCGAGAGTCAGCACGCTGTGTTCAGCCAGCCTATAACCTCTCAAACCCTTTCTCATTTTTCTATCTATACAGAGTTGTCTCTGGATAAAAGCCATGCTACTGGTGATGCGATGGAACAAAGATAACTGCAGTGGGAATGACACCATGGAGAAAGCGGTACCTGTGATGGCCTAAGGATATGATTCAACTGAACACCAATGATGTGTAACAGCTCTTTCCCTCTAAAAGAGGGGCTCTCCCACCCCTGCTTCCTTCCTTCCATTCCTGCTCACAGATGCATGATCTGAACCTTGCTCTGCAAGCATCTGAAGTCATCAGTGTAGAACAGCTGCTGCTCTGCTGCATAAAAAGAGGGAGCAGACATGGTGTGAGAAAATTGCAGGAAAATGTGCTCTTTGCACTTCGAGACACAGCAGTATGCTGGATCATTCTCAGGGGAGGTGAACAGTGGAGGCAATTGAGAATGTGAACAGAAACACATGCAAGGGGTCACAGAGCCTAGGAAAACACAACGCCAGCATAACAGCCCCTTCAGAACTCAAGCGATCATCAGGGGGTTTTGGTCCTGGTGTTCAATTGAGTAGAGTGCAAAAAAAAGATTGCCAGTCACCATGGTTGTATGGAATTCAGAGACAACCTGCCTTTAAGACTCCAGTTCTCGGAAAATGGAAAGAATCCCAACCTATATCTCCTCAAAGAGAAACCAAGTTGCTGAGAAATTATCTCAATGGGTCAATAATAGTAATCCTGGAGTTGCCATAGTAATTTTCTGAATTTGGTTGAGGCATTTCTGTGTCTCCTTAGAAAATGCATTCTGCGCTTCCACTTCCTCCATAGCAGAAAAACTTCTCATTTATTTTTTCATTGATAAAGTGGAAACACTTTCCACTAGACCAGGTTTCTCAGAGTCCCATCCACCCTGACCCTCACCACTTCAAGGCATGAGGTGTCCACAGCTTCTCTGGGCTACCTGTTCCAGTGTCCCAGCACCCTCACCATGAAAAAAATTCTTCCTTATATCTAATCTAAGTCATGTATAGCTATTTGTTATTACTGAGTTACATAGCTACAGGTATGCAAACAGCAAGTGACTGTACAACAGGAATATGGATGTCATTATTATTTGTGCAAGAAAACCTTCATCTGGAAAAACAAAGGCTGCAGGAATTATCAGCTGAAAATCAGAATAAACATATGGAGATTTCATAAATGCTGACCACATTCTTTTGCTGCTGTCCTTAGCTTTAATGAAAACAGATAATGACAAAAGCTTTTATAAGTTCTGTATATAATTTTTATTTATCTAAGACACTGACCACATTTATGTTTTCTTCCTTTGAAGCAATTACACAGTTTACGTTTTGATTCACTGTAAAAACACTGGGGTCCCCCTGATAGGGAAACCCCTGAAAAATTCTGTGCTGGGATTAAATGAGGCAAATGGGACTTCCAGTATTTGGTCCTCAGATTAATTGTTTATTGTTTCCTATCTACATTTCAGTGAGCTTGTCTACACACCAGACTAGCACACTAGGAANCAAAGTCCTAGAAGCCTTCTCCATGGTCAAAGGTTAAAAGCAGTGCTCTCCTGAGGATTACGATCCCTCAGGACAGGCAGAGGAATATTTCCTGTGCCCTGGGGTCCAACAATTCACTAACTAAATATTGTAACAAAAAAATCTAATACAATTAGAAAAATACATTCCATCAAACAAGATGAAGTTGTATTCTTTTAACAAAGCTGATTATCTTCTCAAATGAATGCCTCAGGACTCGGGGTAAACAATACATTCAATGGAGAAAAGCCTCTTAATTGCATCCCAAACATAGAGACTGTGCTGGTCACCAAAGCAGAACTGAATTTCTCCTTAGGTATTATCTTCCCACTAACTGGGACTACAGCTAAGTACTTCTTTAAGCTATACGTGTAACATTTTTTAAAAAAAAAATGCCACCCTGTTTCATTTCAGTTATGAACACAAATGGATGGTATGCCAGTCAGTCATTAATAAGTTTTGAAGGTTGCAGCAGCTTCTGCCTCATGAATAAAATGCATAATTTGGTCACTGATAAAATGCAGGGCGTGATAAATCCTTTATCAACTAGCACAGATTTCCTCATTCTCTTCATTGTGAGTGAGCATGGCTTGTCCCTGGGACCTCCACCATGGATGTAACAGTCACTGGTGAAATTACAGTGGGTGTGTGCAAAAATCTGATTCCACCACAGTCTAAACTCCCCTCTCCATTTTCAGATTAAAAAAAAAGACAAAATATTTCCTAAATATATTTAACATACTATCCATGTTCTGGATATTTACAGGATGACAGAAAAAAATATTTTTGTTTTTCTTCCTAAGTATTCATTTGTGAAGACTTTGTCACTGTGGTAGATCATTAAAAGTCTCTGGCTGCTGTGTTTATTTTCCTTTGCATAATTTCATCTACCTGGTGACTGCTTGTGATGAGATACAATGTGTTTGTGCTGCAAAGCTTGGTGTTTTTGTTTATATATAAAGTCAGTCTCAAAGACTGGCATATTGCTAATAAAGTAGAATAAAATAGATTAATATTCCAAAATATTCATTTGAAATATGGATGGTATTATGGCTGTGTAGAAATTACACTGAGTAGTAAAGTCTGTGCTACATGGAATAGCTGAGCTGAGGATTGCTCAAAGCAATACCTGTGACAAGTGGCACCTTTGTATTTTTCTATCAACTATGCAATGGCAGTACCACTCTTTACAACTGGTGCAAATTATCGAAATTACTGTTGTTGCAGAATCATTACTACTAAAATATCTAACTTATACAAACAAAAGCCTTACATTAAACATAAAATAAATTGAGCATAATAGAGAGTGTAAAGGAAATTAGGATTTTTAGCTCATTCTGCTCTTCGAATATTCCCAGAAGTTTGGGAGTACCAAATATGTGATTATGCAATTGCTGCAATAAATGTAGCTGTGTTTATTTCACTGCATGGACTGAACAAACTAAGCATCAAGTGGCTTGTTCATAAATCAGTAAAAAAATGTAGCACAGTATGCAAAATAGACCTTTCTCTTCCCAATGTTTTCAGATTTGGCAGACTACACATTCCTTAGAATTCCTATGAATAGGCCTAGTTTTAATAATTTCTAGCAAAACAATTTTTTAGCTAAATAAAAAATCATATAATGTTTTGCTTAATAGCATAGGAATCAACTTTTAAATAACTGACAATAGTCAGCAGTGAAATCCAGTGTGCTGGTTTGAAAGCAAAACCAGTGAGACTCCAAGTCAGAAATACAATTTAATAGGAAAAAGTAAAACACATGCAAGTAATACAAAGAAAACAAAAACCACTGACAGAGTCAGTATACAACCTGATACTCTGCTAGTTAGGGTCGTGGCAGCAGTCCAGATGAGGTGGTCTTGCTGAAGTAGTGATCCTGTAGACAGGTCTGGTAGCTCTTGTCCTCTGGAAACCAGTGGGTCAGGGCTACCTGTTCNTGCCCCTCCTTTGTTTCAACAGTTAATGAAGATGGAGATAGAATACAGACCCTCTGGCACATTTTACATTGTAACCTAGGACATCCAGCTAAAGAAGCTCTGTTTGTTTTTTTTTTTTAGAAATGAGGAGAAACAAAGTATAAAGAATTTCAGTATATTTCAGGAATAGCTTCTTCTTCAGAAAAAAAAAAAAAAGAAAAAATGTTGATTTAGCTTCCTCTCCCTTGTGGTCTCTTTCCAGAAGTTTGAATATTTAATCCCCCCTTGTGCATACACATAAAAAAAGAAATAAAACCCAAACAAAACCAAAGAAACAGTGTTACAATTAGTCCAATTTGTCTCTGCTGTGTCAGTTTTTCTGTGCTTTGCATTAAATGACACCTACAACTGCCATTTTGAATACTAACACAGTCATTGTGATCCACAACCAAAACATTGAAGTCACGTAGTCAGTCATTTTCCACTGAAGTCTATAACTCTTTACCATGTTTTCCAAATAGTTGGAAGGCTTATTAATGTACCTTTAAAAGGAGGTATAATTTAGATCCATCATTCTATTACTAGTAATTTAAGGAAACCTGGAAATAGAATTCTGAAAAATATCTACTGTATCATACTATAGTTAAATATTAGTCTATATACAATTGCCTTCAGTGAAACAGTGCTGCTCACATGCCCACAGTGTTCCATCACTTAAAAGCTCATATTTAAGCCTTAAACAATTTTCTCCAAAGGCCTTCTTTATTCTATATCAATATGGTGCCCAGTGTCACAGTTGTTCTGTTTGGAGGAGAGAAGTCTAGCTGCTATTCCTCCTTAGTATGTCCAATGCAAAGGAAAACGCTTCAGATGCTTCATTTTTCCTTTCTAATTAGAGTTACTGGAGTAAAATCATATTAAAAAGAAAACTTTAGAATACTGTTTAGTGTCTGCATTTCTTGTAAACAGTTTTCTGTAAAGATACTTCTGTGTACACTTATTCTCTTTAGGGAATGGATTTGTGTTTGGTTTTAGTTCTGCATTTGTATATGTCTAAAAAAATGGAGTCTGAAATTAAAACATTCTTTTCAATGTCTGTTTTCAGAGAACAGACATATAGCCGGTGGAGCTTCTCAGCAATATTTCTTCTAGCCTGGAAAAAAATAGTCACTTGATGCTCTTAAAACATCGAAGCAGTTGTATTTGTACTAAGCCACCAAGCTATAGAGGGGGAAGGGAATTCAATTTTCCCAAACAACACAGAAAAATTGCTGGAGGCCAACTACAAATCTGACCAGGAAAAATTGCAGACTGCACATAGCTTACAGACCTACTTTGATATTAAGATAATAATCTGAGTTATATTTCTAGAATATAAGTTTATTTCTATAACTGTAACTATGAGAGCTATATTTCATTTTACTCTTAGCACATTCAATAAAGGAAACATAGCTGCTTGCCTTCACAGTTCTTGCAGGCATACTCTTCACAGATCTCACTTTGAAAAATTACTGGATTTTCCTGAGTTGACCTTTCCATATGAGGCTTATAATTTTGGATATGGAGCTTACCATTAGGGAAAACAACAACAAAAAAACCAACCAAACAAAACACAACCACAAAAACCAAACCAAACCAAACAAAAAAAAAAAACCACCAAAACCCCACAATGCATATTTGAGATGATTTTGTATTGTGTGGCTTAAAAAGAAAATCCTAAGTTTGATCAGTTTTCTTTTAAGCCAAATGATCCACCAAAGAAAGTACCTACAAATTCTTTCCTGTAAGCTATGAATTCATCATTGCCCTTGATGCCAGCAGAACCTTTGACAGGGTGGATCATGTAGGTACAGGTTATCTAATAGTTTCCTTTTTTATTCTTTTGTGTTGTATCCATCTGGTTTACGGTTTGTGTAATAGGAATTGTGTTTATTTGCTCCCTGAGTTTGTACAGAGTCTCACACCATTGGGATTCTTGCCCATGACATTCAGAGGTGTGTACAGGTGATTATGTCCTGAAGCCTATGTTTGTGCACTGTGGAGGTGAGGCTGAAATTGCTTTGAAAAGTTGAACTTTATTTACTCATCCTTCCCTGGCATGCCTGGGTTACTCTGTACTAGTAATACTTTTCAGTGTCATCTCATAGAAACAATATGAATAGTAGTTTCTCCTTACTGACATGAAGTGTAAACAACGGCAAAGAAAATAAACCCATTTTTGGAGGCACTTAGCCAAACTATTAAAGCAACTGAGCAAGTATTTTATTTCAATTGTGAGCTAAAGACTATTGTTTTTTTTTCCTGCAAGGTCTTACTCCTTTATGGTCCTCTTGTGATAAATTACTGAACAGCTTAAAAAACAGGCTACAGAAAACAAAGGATGCCTGTTGGTTCTTTGTGATATGAGCTGCATGTTCTATCTTGTTGTACTAAATTAATCATAAACATAATTTGATATTTAAAAGGGGAAAAAGCAGTTGTTTACCAAGAACAGGTGTTACTAATTTTAGCTTAAATAAAATCCAACAATCTTTTCCATGTAATACTTCTATAATATACATCATAAACCATACTCTGCACTAATACATCCCCACCTGTAGAGAAGAAGAACCTTTTGTCACATGTTTTCTTATCTGGGATTGTTTCTAGAATTTACTCCCCATTTTGGTTTACAAGGGTTCAGTTTTGCTGATTTTCACTGAAGTCTGTAAACACCGTGATGCTAATCTTAGAGTGATTGTAAACATTGTTACATTTACAGGAAGTAGCCCAGTGAGTATCTGCAAAAATAATTCAGTGGGCTGCCCAAGGGGGAAGAATTTGGTGAAGGTTTATTTTAATTTATTTTAAAAGCTCATATCAAGTTCATTGTTGAACATGCATGCAAGAGTGGTGCCATATTATCCCAGCCTTTCCTCATGTCTACCAATAGGTTGACTTCTACGAGAAAGGGTTTTTTATGATGAAATTAGTGAAATTGAATTATTTTATAATAATGTAGATAGAATTATTTTATTATTATTATATTTTAATATGTAAACAAGCATTATCCAAGACAGTGGTGTGAGATGGAAACCAGCTATCATCCTGATCCTTCAGAAAATCCTACTAATTTTACAACATGCCAGCATCTAAAATAATAGAAACCATTTTGAAGTAATTCTAAAGAACACATTATGCACTAAGGAACACCATTGCATTTATGGATAATCTTAGTTTTACATCCCTGACAGGATCTGCAAAATTGTATTAGGTTTGGGACTATACCTGAAATACCAGTTGTGCTGGCAGAGCCAATGACAGACTTCCTTCTTTTTCCAGGTGGAGTGTTGGGATTGCTAAAACAACTAAAGTACAGTTCTAAAGTGCTTTTTCATTGGGGACTTTAATGCATATTACAAATATTTAAATATTTAGAGGAAGGTAAATTTAACTGTACAATAGCTTCTGTATCTACTGAACACTGACAAAATATTAGCATGTTTTTAAACAACTAAAAATTGTGTAAGGGAAAGCTTCTTCACTAGTGTCCTAGGTTACAATGTAAGAATATTCCAGAAGGTCTGTATTCTATCTCCATCTTCATGAAGTGTTAAAATCAGGAGGGGCAGTGTTTTCCTTGCCTCCTCCCCCACACTATCTCCTGTCAATGGGCCTTCAATGCCTTGCCCCATGAGTCATAGATAACTCCCTCCGGGAGCCATTTGTGTTTAATGGGCAATTAAGGACCCACCCCATGACTCATAGAATGACATCAGCCCATTGTGAGATGCTCCGCCCAGGGGGAGGAGCCAAGCATTCCCACCTGGATATAATCTGGGCATTTGGACAGAACAGGCATCTGTCTTCTACTGGATTCCCAGAGGAGCAGCCTTCTCTCCCACTGGATTCCCAGAGGAAGGACCAGACCCTTCTACATCACCACTTGACCATTGGAGGAAAACTCCGCTCTTCTACAGGATCTCTGCTTCAACAGAACCATCTGTCACCCCAGGAGCACTGCTGGAGCCATCATTCAAACTGGACTGCTACCAACATGCTGACTGACAGGGTGTCAGGCTGTATTCTAACTGTCAGGTTTTGGAGGTTTTTTTTGTTTAATACTGCATCTTGTTCTAATTTTCCTATTAGATTGTAGTTTGTTGGTTTTTGGTTTATTTTATTTTGTTTATACATATTAAAGAACTGTTATTCTTATCCTTATATCTTTGCCTGAGAGCCCCTTTAAATAATTTGGAGGGAGGGGGTTTGCATTTTTCTATTCCAAGAGAATCTCCTGCCTTCCTTGGCAGGCACCTGTCTTTCAAAACCAAGACAACTAGGATAATAATACACTACTGGAACAAATTGTCTGCAGGGATGGTAGAGTCTCCATTCTTGAAGGTTTCAAGGCCTGGCCAGACAGACACAGCTGACCTGATGTGGCAGTAGCCCTGCTCTGAGGAGAAGACTGTGACAGAGAACATTGGTGCATATTCCACCCTGGAAATTATTCAAGAGAGGCTGGATAAAACCTTGGAACCCAGTCTATGCACACAGTTGACCTACTTTGACTTGGACCTCATGATGTCTCTTACACTCTGAGTTAGCCCATGATGCTATGACCTGGAGAAGTGCTTTCCAAACACTGTTACTTCCATAATACTGTGAATGTGAAATCCAGACTAACTAGTGGATATATAATAACATTCTTTAGAAATAATTTTTAGGTGTCCATCCAGGAGCTGAAGAGAGAGTTGGAGATGCTTAGTTTAGGGAGGTATTGAAGTCTCTGGGCTGAACTGAAGTGGGGCTCCTGGGCTCCTGGGCAGTGGGGTGGGGGACAGGTGGGGCTGTCCAGGGACATTTGGGCCCTAGAGGCCTAGTTCTTGGGGTCACTGCTACTTTCCAAGGGATTCAGCAAGTCCCTTCTGTTCTCTCTCCTTCCTCCCTCGTCACTATATCCTGGGTGCCTGTATCACCATACTGCTGGCTTAAGGAGGTGGTTTATTCTTCATCCACATTCAGGTAAAAGATTTGTTCAGTTCTTAAGCAGGTAATGTATTTAATGTCTTGGTGGCTAATCAAGTATTGATATTTTGCAATCAGAACGCTTCATAAACACACAATACTGGTGGAGGTTTTAAACTGCTTGTTCTTGTGTAACAGCACTGATTTCAATGGACTATTCATGCTAAAGGTATGGAAACTGATCAGTAATAATACGTAAGTCTAAATACTTACATATGATCATATTCCTTCACTTAGCATAATGATAGTGTGGGGAGAGAGAGATAGAATGTAAGCATACATATTGACACATTTTCAGTCACATTTCTTGAGGACATATCCATCACCGATCTATAAAGAATACACGTGTCTAACCCACGCAATTCTACATCCATATTAATCTAGTGGTAATTACTTATATGCATAATTTCAACTTTGCTGCTTTGTTCTGCAGGTTTATCTAGCTGATAGATACTTACACACCTTGTTATGCTGCTCCTCACAAACCAGCAATAAGTACTTTCCTTCCTACGAACAGATACGTCTCAGACCATGCTCTTTCTCAGATGGTGATGGTACAGCACTGTCAGGGTTCCATGAGTACAGTGTGCCAACCTGTGAAATACATATGAATTGAATTATAGAAGCAAAATAACTCAGTGCTTTCATCACTGTCTTGGAAGCCTTTGGAACTGACTTGCCATCTCATGTTAACTGAACAGGGTTTTCAGAAAGAAGAATCTGATTTTATTTGCATGCATATCTCAATACAAAGTACAGACTTAACTTCTTTGAAGTTCTTCTTCAAAGCATCTTCAAAGGTGGTTCTCTAGTTTTTAAGGAGATATACATGTAAATAAAATCAGATTCAATTAACTTTTTAATTTGCTGTTTTAACAATAACAAAAACAGTGTTACCCTTGGAGCATTTCAGTCAACAAGTATATAAAAATGCTACCATTGTAATGCATGGTGGAGTTGTCAGAAAAAAAAAAAAAAGCCTTTTTAAAGGAAGAAAAAGCCTTTTCTGGACCGTGAGTCATTATCACAATACAAAATTATGCAAAAGCTCAGATAGAGATAGTCCAAAACATACCTTCTTTCTCCCTCAAACTTTATTTGATTCTAGGCCAACAATGTTATCTGCAATAGGATTTCTAGTATTAAATCAATACCATACTACGGTGGGTGCTGACAGCCTGGTCATGGAGAGAAGCTCACTGTAGGAGTTGTGAGAAGGTGCAGAGATTATTTTAATTCTTTCTCTGCACTTTCTCACAACCTCCACCGGACAGAGCCTGTGAAAGTTGTGAGCTTCTCTCTATAACCAGGCTGTCAGCAGCCACAATTCTACCTTTGATTCTTTGCTCTTAACTTACTATAATCTTTTAAAATAAATTAATTATTAACTGTAAAATCACTTTATCTATGAAAACATGAAGTCTGATGCTTTCCAATTATCTGCCCTTGTAGGCTTTGCTAAATCAGATATAAAAATAACAGAGGCACCTTAATTCTAATTTGGTGTAGTGTTCAGGAATAAGAAGTTCACTCGGAGCAAAATATTACCTGCATGCTAAAACTGATTGTCTTTTCTGTAGTATTTGTTCCCTCCAACTGAGACACTAAACTGAAGCAGGGTTACTGTGGAATGCAACTGCTTCCTAATTATGAAAGTAATTTTGTTTTTAAATTGCTTAGTGATGGAAATATTTCTCCCTTATTTAAAAACAGACCATCAGTCACTTTATTTCAACTGCTTTCGTAGAAACAAAGGACACCTAGTCACCTTCCGTCCAAACTGTCAAACAGAACACCTTTAATAACAAACCACACCTCTGTATACCAACTGCAAGGCGGGTACATTTACTTGCTCATATAGCATGTGAGAATGAACACAAACACTTCCAAAGTTACCATGGAGAAGCAGTATTTACCTCATACAAATTTCCCAAATGGCTGCAGAAATCGGCCTGTAAGTCTCAATTTGTCCACTTTTTGTAGCCTCCTATACACTTATGCATACAGATATATGTATGTGTGCAAATGAGGATTCTGCTTGGGCAGCCCTGTGACTGAGAATCTGTGTCTGGCTCACAGCCTGTGTGACTTTTGCTAGCTCTTGTTTCCCTGTAACACATGCCAAACCAGATATCAAAAGCCCTTGGTATTACAGAATCAACTGTTTCAGCTTCTCTACCTGTCCCTTAAGTCTTGTACCACTGCCTATTTGTGTAATGCATCTCCAGCGTTACAGAGATTAATTTTTTACTTCTCAGTTGCTTACATGCAAACACCCTTCAGATGTTTATTCCCACAAGTGAGCTGTCAGTATATCACTGGTCTATCACACACCTCTTGCAACAACACTGGTCTTAATGTATCAGAAATGATCCAGCTCTTCAGACCCAAGCTGTCCCCTGCTGCAAGGCATTATTTTGACTGCAGGAGGGCCTTCAGCGGACATTTGGTCCCTGTCATTCACCTGAGAATCACTTCAAATGCAATCTCCCTTTGACAGACAATCTCCCCTACTGGGTCTCAAAGTGGCCACTGAGTCTCAAAACTATGACATCCCATCCAAGTCTCAACGAGACACTGCTATTTTATCACCCCTCAGGCCTAATTCAAGGTCCATAAAGAAGGTTCAGTATAAGGGTATGACTGGAGAATAATTTTCTTGGTATCATGGACACTTTAGACAAGAGGTAGGGATGCATTCTAGGTGCTGCACACCTGTTAAATCATGAGGTAGCTTCATACTGAGACACACACTTGCAAACACCAGTAAAGCTTCTGGTCAATGTTTTCACTGTGAGTGATGCAGATTATACTACTCCTCACAGCTGGTGTGGGAATAATGTCTGAGAGTCTTCATCACAAAACATACCGTAATGAACAACGCGCTTCTCAAATGAAAAAATAAGATCTCATGTAAGAGATTTGAGGTGTAAGAAATTCAAGCTGACAAGTCGTAGAGATAGTTGGTAAGTTCATTTCTCTAGGCCACAAACTACAGTCGCATGGGGGGAAAACAGCTCAGGCTACCAACCATAGCTAGGAAAGGTACGCCGACCATTCAAGTCCACAAAGCCATCACTGGCACGGAGCACTGAGGTGAGAAGTGATGACCAGAAATGAAATTGCGACAGCACCAGGAAATAGATTTGGTGGGGCTGAACTCATTAATTACTCAAGCTAGGTAGGCACACCCTGCTAATTATACTGCCTGCCTTGAAAATTAAGTTCCTGCAAACCAACGACTCAGGACTGAAATCCAGGTCGGAAATGACACTGAGAGCTGCATCCGACTCAGTGTGGCAGCAGGGTTCCTCGTCTAGCTGGGACGACGGCCGTTCCGGGCACATCTGTGGCGGGGATGAGGACGGGTCCTCCTTGTCCATGAGACCCGTTCCCGACCCGCGGTGTCCCGGCAGGGAGAGCTGGGGAGCCGGGAGAGGAGAGGAGAGGCGGGCGGGAGCCCCGGAGCTGCGGAGGCGCTGCCCCCTGCGGGCGGGCACCGGCACTGCCGGGAGCCGTTCCGCCCGGGTCACTGCGGAGGATAGAGCCGACCGCTCCGCTCTCCTCCCAGCTTTCACCTTCCAGGGCTACGGGATCACAGAAACAATTAGGTTGGGAAACACTTCTGAGATCATCGAGTTCAACCTGTGACCGAACACCGACTTGTCAATTAGACCATGGCACTCAGTCCCCTGTCTCGCCTTAACAACCCAGGGATCGTGACTCCACCGCCATCCAGGGCAGCCCATGCCAATGTCTAGTCACCCTTTCTGTGAAGAAATTCCTCCGAATGTACAACCTAAACTTGCCCTGGCTCAGCTTAATGCTATGTCCTCTTGTCGTCTGGAACTTGCTGTTCCAACGGCAGCATTCCTAGCCCATATAGCTCCGTGTGAATACACTGAGTTCTTCCAGCACATCCCCTCCGAGAGAATTCCTGTTGCTGACCCTATCTGGAGACAGCGATGCCTTGCAACATCTGAGGATAATTTCCCGGTGGGCTCAGCTGCCTCCTGTATAAGCACAGTTCAGCTGCCTGTAACTTTTGGTAATAAACACGGGCAACAAAGGCTACAAATGAGTCAGGTCCCTGATTAGGGCTGCACAAAGTCAAACAAGAAGTTTCACTTCAACACAAGGCAGAGTCTCCTTACACGGAGGACGGCAGAGCACTGGAACAGGCTGCCCAGGGAGTTCGTGGAGTCTCCCTCTCTGGAGACACGCAAACCCCACCTGGACGTGTACCTGTGCCACCTGCTCTAGGTGACCCTGCCTGGGCACGGGGGTGGGACTGGATGATCTCCAGAAGTCCCTTCCAACCCTAATAACTCTGTGATTTTCCATACAGTGTAAAACATTGATTTGAGGTGCCCGGTGCTCAGTGAAGTCCTAAAAAGCAAAAGCAGCTGAGGCCTGTTCAGTATCATGCGGGTTGGGGCTGGAGTGTAATTACAGGCAGAAGATGGAGTGAGCAGGGGAGAAGGCAGAGCGCTGCCGCACGGCGTCAGCTGGGAAGAGGACCAGGTCGGCAGTGTGGTAGTTTTTTCCCCGCGTGTTTTAACGCGTGTGGAGTAGGATCAGCTATTCGGGGCGAAAGCCTTGGCCATGACGGCCATCTAACGCCAGCGCACGGCCCCGCGCCGCGAGGGCTTCTGGGAGCCGTAGTCCGCCCGCGGGGGAGGCGCTGGCTTGGGGCGGGACTCCCACAATGCACATCGCGGCGCAGCCGGGCCGCCCCGCCGTCACGTGACCCGCGCGCCGGGACGTGCCGGCCGCTTCCGCGGGGGTCCGCGCGCGCGGGGGGCTCGGGCTCGGGCTGAGGTCGGGCGGCGGGGAGGCTCCGTTCTCTGCCTGCTGCTCCCGGGCCACAGCCCGCGTCCCGAGCCTCCGCCGTAATAAAGCGACGGCACACGGCTGGGCTGCCCGTGCTGCGCGTAGGGGTCTCCTCATTCCGGGAGGTGGCGGCGGGTCCGCGATGGCGCCCGGGGGTCACGTCGCCGTGCCCGCGGCGCCCTCGGCCGCCTCCGGGGTGTAACGGGTGCCGGAGGCGTTTCCCCAGCGAGGAGGGGCGAGGGAGCGCCCGGTAACCGCACACAGCGCGGGCTACGCGTGCAGGGCCGGGCAGGGCCCGTCCGTAGCTGTAGGAGTAATGCCAAGCGTGTCACGGCAGTAACAAGTGTGTAACACCGCCATCCGTAACAGTAATAACAAGTGTGGAACGGCGCTGACGACCGCTGTGTCACAGCAACAACGACTCGGCGTCGGCTGAGTTTTCCCACAGCGGAGGAGGTTCTTCGGTCCGAATGGGTCGCGGCATCCCCGTGCCGCAGCACTTGTCGGTGTTTTCCCTGTCGTGGGCCCTAGCAGTCGTAGTGTTTCCTAGCCGTAATCCACGGGACACAGTGCTCGAGATCGTTTGGAGGTACCTGTTGGCTGATGGAGGTTTTAATTCCTGTCCTTTCTGCTGATCAAGTAGACCAGGCAGCTTCTCCTAAAAACTGGATTCTCATGTTCTCAGAAATGACTGCTCATCTTTGAAGGAACCACAAGTTTCATTTCCACGAGCTGTCTTTCCACTTGCTTTTATTGTGAATGCCAGCTTTAATGGATGTTTCTCGCTTTCTTTTCTTCCCTGTGAAGGACAAGACATTAGTCTAGATGCAGTGAATTGGAAGACATGGAAGAAAGGAAGATCAAGAGGAGAAGCCCCAAATCATCTTCCAGTCACTCTGCTCAGGTTGCTAACTCCAAGAAAAGCTCAGTGCCAGTCAGTAAAAGTACAGCCTTTTCCAACCCTGCCCCACAGCCTGCCGTACAAAAACCAAAGTTAAAGCGGTAAGCTCGGGGCATTTGCAGACTTAGAGGGAGTGAGAGCCAGAAGCTTGGCAAAGCTAAGACAGTCTAAAGGTTGTTTAGACTGGCTGTGACAGAAGAGTTTCAGACTTGTGAAAAGTTTTGATGATGTGTCTTTTTTAGCAACATTATTTGTGTTTAATGCAATATAATGGTTATTTTACGGCAAATGAAGGTGTTTTACACTCTTCTTATAAGCTTAATGAAATGTTACACAATGCTGTAGACTCATACTGACAACAATTTAGTTGAAGCAGGGAATAGCTGGTGTAACTGGTGAATGACACAAGTTGGGTGATCATATTTGGGCATCACATGGGAAATAGAGCCTCAAATGTAGAGCTGTAAGCAACAAATAAAATACTACATGACTGCAAGGTTGGAACTGAGAAGCACAGCAGGAAATAAAGGACACAAATTGAATAGGATGAGCTAGAACTGGAATTTCCAGGTGTTTTGTGATTCGGGACCTCTCAGTTGGGGCAGCATCTTGTGTAAAGAGAGACATTCAGTTCTTCAGAAAGTACCACGTCAGAATAGTTTGTGTTTTGTTGATGACATGTCTGTTTTAGTTTGAGAACAATAATTTAGCTGCATATTAGAAAATGTGTTTCTTTACTGTGGAAGATACAGTAGGTAAATATATGAGGAATTTTGAAGTGAAGTGTTAGCTGGAGAGAAGCAGCAGAATTTACTGACCTCGGAGTTTTAGCTGAAGATTAAATACAGAACTGTCAGCATCAGCACAGAAAGTCTGTTTGAAAGATGCAGTATTACCCTAATGAATAATGAATTTCTGCAATGTAAAGTCTGTTTTTCAGGAAAACTGTGTTAATAGTCAGAGGGAAATATTAGTAAATACTGATGTGCTATAAACTGATGGCTTCTGCAGTTGACTGAATAGTCTACTCAAGTCTCAACATTCTCCTGGGATTTACTCAAAATTAATTTCTTGCAGTCCACAAGATTGTCTAGAGAAGAAAATGTCCTTTTTGCCTTAAGTTCTGGCCATTCTTGTACAATTGTTAAACTTACCAAGCAGTGATAATACAGACAATTGTTTGAACTTTCCAAGAAGGAGAGGTAATTGACATAATGATGTGAGGATGAACCGCTTTTATGATAATGGACTAAGTATTTAATTAATTTTCATCTGCAAGAATCCAGTGGAGTAAGTTTTCCAAGACTTAATTTTTATAAAATAGTGTATTTTATTAAACATCAGAATTGGGTGGAAAAAATGGATGACCTGTCTGTTGTACAAACCATTAGGTCTGAAATTGAAGCAGAACCTAAATTGAGATGTCCTGCTCTGAGTTGAACTGGATGTGGTGACTGTTGGACTGCTGGTTGTTTCTATAGCACATAGTCTAGATGATGTTTATAGACTACAGAAGCTCTTAGGTTGGACATAGAATTATTATTTCCCATAAGAAAGAGATAATTTATGACTTGCAGAGCATGGGAAGGCTTACTATGCTTTAAACCCCGTTATCTTCACTAATTAAATAAAGCCTCTTTTTGAAGTCTGTGATTTATTTTTTTAATATCCCACAGTATTCTAAATTAAAATTTTTAGGCTCATATTTTTTCACTGGATTGGGTTCTGAACAGATTCATGATAAGGCTGCAGGACAGCTTCCTACCTAAGCTGTATTAGGATACAGCCTGTCTGTGTGTCTGTCTCTGGGTCACAGATGGAACATGCTGCTTCTCACTGGTAGCTGTGTGCTTACTTTTCATATTTGTTTTGTGTTTATGGGGATTTATAATGGTTATTCATTTTCATCCATGTAGTTTCTGTGGGCACGTGATGCTCTGAATAAATGCTGTGTCTAGAGAGAAGTGTATGGGATCCAGGAATTTTGATGGTTTTCTTGCAGGAAGGGCTGTAGAGAATTTTTAGCAATTTGATGTTTGGGCATGGACTAGTTCATTTGATACATTAGTGTAGTGGGAGAGTGCTTTTGATGGTGAGATTTACAAAACTGGGATGTTATTTGTGGATTGAAAGAAAGCTCTAGGAAAATTATGTGGAGGCAAGGTCACCTTCCATAGCTTACATGGGTTGCAGTCTAATATATGTTTGTGACAAAAGAAGAGTGTTATTTTTGAGGGGGTTTCCTCTCTGGCTTGCAGATACTTTTTGGGTGATTTTATGTAGATAATGTCTGCCTGGGGAAGTGGTGGAATCACCATCCCTGGAAATGTTAAAAACCCCATTGAGTGTGGCACTTGGGGACATGGGTTAGTGATAACGTGGCTGTCTGGGTTAATGGTTGGACTTGATGATCTTAGAGATGTTGTCTGTGCTAATGCCCTACATGTCACTGCTGGCTAATGTTGGCCCACTTGAAATTACTAAGATGGCCATCACACGTGTGGTCCATTGATGGTTCCTACTATTAGCAGAAAAGGAGATTGTTGGAACCCTTCATTTAGCAGTATGAAAATGTTGAGATAGTGATATTCTTTAAGACAAGCTGGTGGCCCAGTGTTTATCTTAAAGGCAGTGACTGAAATATGCACTATATAGTTCCCATTTAATTTTCAAAACTCAGATTGAAAACGGGAAGAGATTTCAAATTTACAGTGAAATTGAAAACAGGAATAATGTTTGTTTTGTTCATTTTTTTTTTTTTAGCATAATCAAAGAGAAAGCCAAACCTCCAGGAGGTGAAGCAAAAGGGGCACAGGCAGCACCAATCCAGCATTCTTTTCTCACAGATGTATCAGATGTCCAGGAAATGGAAAGGGGACTTCTGAGTCTCTTGAATGATTTCCATTCTGGCAAACTTCAAGCATTTGGTAAGTGCATGAATTGTGTGTGCACAATAGTTGTAGTTGTTTTTTATAGCTGCACAGTGGTAATGTTTGCAAACAAGTGTGCTGCATGGACAGACTGCCAGCAGTCAGTTGGACTCTGCCACATGAAATCAACATAATACATCTTACTGCATTTCTAAATTACAGTCCCATTGTAAGGCTGGCTGTGTTGTGAGATTATTAATATGCCATTTCATTATTTCTTCCAGCACAGAAGCACCTTTCCTTAAGATACCAAGTTTAAAGCCACTTATTTATGACAGTGTAGGAAGAAGTCACTGTATTTAGCACCCAGTTTTGTTGCATATGGACACTTAAACTATTGGTAACAACTTCTATGAAATTGAGTGTGAGTTGTATTTTACCCAGGTTACTCTTAGCTTCTTAGTATTTTTACAGCCTTGGAGTTGATGGAGGTTTTAGAAGAAACATTGTACATTTTTGCTTTCTTTTCTCCCCTGTACTAAGTAGAAAAATGCATGTATACTTTTGCAAGTTTAGTGTTAGGTCAGTGTGTCAATTCCATACTGATTTGACAAAAGAACCTGAGAATTTTGTATCATATAAACCATTTGTTCCAAGAAAGCAACCCTCAGATAAATCAGAATTGGAAAGAAGTTTTATTTTGATTGTATTTTAAGTCTAAAACCAGGGCTTTTCTGAATTTTGAGAAAAACTCAAGAGTATAGAAAAAAACATGTGCATTCTAAAAAACGTTAATGCACTGGATGGCCATAGTAAACTCAGCACAGCACAACATCAACTGGGATGACAGAAACTTGAATAGAGAAACAGTGAGAAATCACTGGGAAGGCAAATTTACTCTGATGTAAAAAGCTGCATCTTCACACCTTCATTTTCTCTTGGGATTTTAGATAAAGTTTTTGCTTGTCCTTTTAGGAAATGAATGTTCAATAGAGCAGATGGAGCACGTGCGGAGTATGCAGGAGAAACTTGCTCGCCTCAATCTGGAGCTCTATGGGGAGATGGAAGAACTCCCTGAAGATAAAAGAAAACTAGCCAGTGATTCCAACCTGGATAGACTGCTGTCAGATGTAAGTACTGGGAAGGCAGAAATCATGGAACTTAGCCCACAGCAAAGCTCAGTTCAAGAAAACACCGCTGCTGTGTGCACATTGATTTACAGCTGAAGAGAACATAGCTCTTCAATGAACTAAGATGTGCCCTGCCCTCCTTTTGGTTTTGAGAAAACACAGGAGTTGTTTTCATTTGTTACAGCTGCTGGTTGCTTTGGGGAGGGGAGCAGGCTGGCTGCAAACAGCCTAAGCATGTCAGCCTGCTTAGGGACAGTCCATGTACTAGGGAACTACAACTACTTCCCCTGTGGTCCACCCTCCTACATCTGGGGATGATAACACCTAACAAGGAATATACATCAGTATATTCCACACTCTCTCTGGTGTATTTTCATAAAAACCAGAACTGTTAAAATTTCTTTAAATTTCTTGAGATCAGCAGATTTAAACTTAATTTTGTAACTTAGCTTATTGTATTGAATTCAGCGTAGGTTTAATTTTTGTAATAAATCATACATTTCACCCAAACTACTAGTTATTTCCTTAATTGTTTTAATGAATTTCTTTCAGCATACCAGCATAATTGTTGCATTTATTTGACTAACAGAAGTTCCATTTCTCATGATTTCTACATTTACATTGCAGCTAGAAGAACTAAATTCATCTATGTATCCTTTTCCTAAAATATTTATTTTGTATAGTAATTACTAACTGTAGTCAAATTGCAGTGTGTTTCCGTAGTAACTGATGTCTTCATAAGAGTCAAATTCCTTCAATAATGCCTTTTGTTATTTGTTGGTTTTTTTTTTTAGTTTTACACAACAAAGAATCAGAGTGCAAATCCAGGTGTTTCTTTTGCACATTCTTTTGAACACTGCATTATGTCAGGGCTCAGTACCTAGAGTTGTAGTTAATTGTAATGCTGTGCTTTTATATTAGTGCTATAATACAGCATCGATTTTTAGGTTCTTCCAGTACATAAGTGACTATATCTTAACACATCTAATTACAGGTTGCTTTTTTTATCTGGTGATTTATTTAGCTACCGTGTACCACTTATGTACCACAATGTGTTGTCAGTGGCAAAACCCATCATCAGCAGGGTCTTTCTAAATGCACGTTATTGAGACATTCTGGAACAAACAGCCATAGTAATACTTCTTCAACAATATTCTAAGGCATCTGTCCCACTGATAAGTGCTATTACCTTTTAGTTTTTTCTAGAAACAGGTGTGGTCATTTATCACTGATTGACTGTGGAGAGTGAAATGACCTAATTTTTTATTCCTAGAGTCAGATACTTCAGCAGAGCTTAGGTAACTGAACAAATGTGTGCTCTTAGCCCACAGAGAAGATAAAGCTGAGTGTCTCAGCTTGTCTTTTACACTGTGCTTTTGATAAGCCAGGATGACAATGGAGGAGTGTAGCACTCAGTTTACTCTGGTTCTTTCTGTTGTTACACACTTTGTATGCATTGAGGAGGTCAGGCTCTAGGTTTTGGGGCTTAAGATGCTGCACTGGTATCTACATTCCCTGCATATCCATGGAAAGCAGTTTAAGGCAGACTTCATAAAAAGGACAAGTGGAATGTGATAATAATATGTAGTAGTGATAAAAATAATCTGTCATTGCCCTTGATCCACAGGCTAATGCTGGAGGTATGTAATGCTCAAGTCTCATTGAGGAATATTAATCTATGTGTGAGGAACTAATGTAGGACTCACCAGAACAGTTTGTCTGGACTGGTGCATACCCCAGAGTAAGCAAGAGTTTCCTGTGACACTGCTGTCTTGTTTATGCCTTATCTGTACGTGAAAGTGTTACTCCTTAATGATTTGCTTCAGCCAAAAACTACATTTAGCAGATGCTCAAGATATTCCAAATGGTACTACAGGCTAAGAGAGAATGTCTTTGTCCATCTGGATTCTCCCAGCTTTGCTTTTGTTTTTCTGAACAATGGAATCAAGAAGAGTTGTGACTTTGTGTTGTTTGTTTTTTTTAATTTTACACAACAAAGAATCAAAGTGCAAATCCAGGTGTTTATTTTGCACATTCCTCTGAGCACTGCATTATGTCAGGACTCAGTACCTAGAGTTGTAGTTAATTGTGATGCTGTGCTTTTTATTATTGCCTTACTTAAAAGAAAAATTGGAGAAACTTGGAAATATACTTCTTCTGCTTAGTGTTCATATGATTGCAAATGGTACATGTAAATGGTACATATAAGTTCACTGGCATTTCTCCAGTTTTTATGAACGTAGTGATAATGTTGCCTTTCTGATCATTACATAGACAATCTGCTCATTAAATCTTTAGTGTTTCATTGATTGGTGATGTCACAGACTAATTTATTGTTAATAAAGTGAAAAGTTTTATATAAGTTTTAAATACATGATGTTTCATTTGCAGAAGCTGCTACTGGTTTGGCTGTGTTAGGAAGATGAGTTTTAGCACTGTCTGAAGGTTTGCAGAGTTTATGTTTTTCCATTACTATGAATAATTATAAAATGTCAACAAATTAAAACCAGCATGCATGCTAGCAGTCTGCATAAATTAAGTCTTGTGAAATTCCAAAATGGAGTAAATAGTTACTGTTCAATAAATCCAGGTTATTCAATTTTGTAGTTACTCTGACATTGTAAATAGGCTGCTATTAATTGGTATCATCTTTCTATGCACAGACAGAGAAAAAAAAATCTTTCTTAGTCTAAAATCAGGCTGGTTTTAGATCCAAAATGTCTGTCTTGGTCCATGGTCCATCAAACCATGCCTTTGGTTCTAGATTTATTTTACATTCAGTTTTTAGGTAATACAATGAGATTCCACACTGATTTTACACTTAGAGAACAAAGAGTGGAATCTTTATCCTTCCACCTGAGTGTAAAGCTTTCATCAGTCAAGGGTGGGTGTGTGGCCAGGGAATAGAAGATTCCTTTTGTTTGGCATCTGTGGGGAAGAGGCTTCTTCAGCCACAAGCTGTAGTTTTGGTTTATGCAGCACCAAACTTGCAGCATGCTGGGGGGACAGAAGGATCATTTAACCACCACTGAGTGCTCTGGCTCCAATTCAGCCTCCAATTCCCTGCCTCACCCATCACGCAAATCTCCACGATTTACAACCAGTAGGGATGCCAGTGGTTGTGCCCTTAGGCTGTTTTTGTTCTTTATGCAATTTATCTCCTTCATTGCCAGGATTATCTAGGAGTTTGCATGCTGGTGAATGTACCTAGGAGGAGCCCCTGCCTGCAGCCGAGTACGTACCTGTGATGTTGTGAAATCCAAAGTCAGCTTAAGAGAACTGGAATACGACAAGCTTCTCACAAAGTGAAGCCAAGGTTGATGTTTGTTCTCTGCACACACACCTCTGACCAATAATTGGGCAATTATCATTTCTGCACAGCACCTTCTCACATCAGCACTATGCCCTTGTTTCTGGGCAGACTTCTGAACAACAAGTAAAAACATAGCATCTTTTATCCTTGTGCCTCATACCAGGGGTGGCTAAAGTCACTTAGCAGAGCTGCAGTTATACAAACAAAACTGTATTCTTGCAGCTCACTTGGATGCAGGAGCAGAACTCTGTGCTTACTAGCAGCTTATTGCCAGCAAGTGCAATTTGCAGCATTGTAATGCACACCCATCCCAAACCGCACTTGTAATCTCAGAGTTTAAATATTCTGTATTAGAGGGAGCTCTTTTCCATTTCTGGGCTCTGACATCAAACTGCTTAGGCTTACTATTTCAAACACATTTCAAATCACTAACAAACATGTTGGATGTCTTGATCTCATTTCTGTAGCAATTTAGGCAAGGACAGAGCACATAATTTGAGATACAGACATAAACAAATACCTTTCTCAAGCAGCTGTTTAGAATTATACAAGAATTGGCCCCTTTTTCTTCAGTTGCTTTAAGCTCACGGGCACAAGTCACAAAGAATGCATTAATTGCAAGTAATTGAGAAATTAAGGAATTCTTTTTCCCTTACCTCCTCCTGGATACAACTTTGTCTCTTTGACACAGTCCATTAATGGTGGGTGCTTATTAACTTTTGGATTCATACAAGAAAATTTGGTAGCAAGCATTTTGAGATCTGAACTCTTTTTATGTGGTAATGAACTAATCACATTTCTGGGCTCCTGCAGGAAAAGAAAAGAATCTTCTGTAACACATTAATGGAAAGTCTTTTGTAATTAGAAAAGTATGCCAAGTGGCTGTAGAAAATGAGCTCCTTTCCCGTTGTTTCCTGAAGAATTGTTTATTGAGATTAAAGTGTATTAACATTAAATGTTTAACTCAACAGTGTGAGTTTAGGCCAGTGTTGTGGTTTGAAACCTCACACTGATAAACAGGTTTGGTGTTTGGAAGAAGGTGCTCTTTGCTGCATCACTCTGGGGAAACTGGGGCACAAGTTACATTCTCCTCAGTACTTCCAGCTGAAGACAGTAACACTGGAAGAAACAGATGGGCTGAGTCTATTAATACATGACTTCATGGCTGGTGTCACTGCCAAAATTTTGGGGTTTTTGACAATGCAATGGCCTGTGCAGCACCAGACCTACTGGCATCAGGTGGGATTCATCCTTTGCAGTGAGGGAGGAGAGTCTCTGCTCAGGAAGTAGCAGGGCTCATGTCAGAGCTTTACAATAGATGTGACAGGGCAGTGGGACAGTACCAGGCTTGTCCCTGGCAAGATGTGGGACGAGATGCAAAGGTCTGCTGCTCTCAGCTGTGCTGGCCACACTGGAGCACACTGGCAGTCCCAGGGACTCGTCTGATACCAGAAGCCAACAGGAAAACACCAAGGAGGAAACATGTCAAAGTAATTAAGGAGTACTCCTTTGGGAGTACTGCAATAAGACCAGACATCGCAGATTTCTGAATCAGCACTGAATTTTGCTGAAATAAAGCTTTACAAAGAGACTTGTGGCACACATCCACAAGAGCCGTACATCTCTCTCCAATGTTAAAAAAAAAAAGAAAAAAAAAACCCTAAAAATCCATAGGTTTTTAGTAGTTGATGTTAGATATAAATTCTGAATTTTAAAAATTAGTCATTGCGATAGACCATAATTTTCCCACTATTTAGAAATACTAAGATTAATATGAGATCTCCAACTTACAGCTCTTTAATCATATTACACCAACAAAAACCAGAACATGAAATAACCAAGAACAATTCCCCACAAAGTGAGAAGCCGGGACCAGAGTGAATGAATGAGTAATTTCAAATTATCTGATCAATTTCAAATTGTTGATCAATGCAATATTGCAGCATCAAGCCAAAATACTAGAACAGATACAGTCTAACAGTTAAGCAAGTGTTAATACAATGAATATTTATACAGAACTCTAAAAATTGCAATGCATATGTGAAAGAAAAAAGATGTATGTTAGAACAAAAATCTATGCCATCTTCATGAAAATTTGAAACCCCAAATCCTACCTTATACAATACAAATTACATCTACTTTCAATTTTAAATAGTACTTACTTAGGATTAATTCAGATCAGGACAGTTTTGAGCTGTGGCAGTTGAAATACAACCCCCTTAAATCAATATGTAAAATTCTTTTCCACAAGAGGAAAGAAAAAATCTACATGAAGAGGTATTTGCAAAAAAGAAGTTTTGAAACATAAAAGGTAATCAATGGTCTAAAAAGCTACAGGAAAAAAAAAAGGATAAAAAACACTGACAAAATTGGTTCTTTTGACATGAAAAACACTGAGACATAAATTTTAGCACATTTTTTGGTTAGCAAGTCAGCAATGGAAGCAATGTGGTAAAAACCATAGAATTCATTTTAAAAAGTTACCAGCCTCTTAATTTTGAAAAAAATGACATGAATAATTACTGCTTTTCCACAGGAACATTCTTGCTTTAATGATACTTTATCCTGAAAGGCAAAGTGCAGAGCAGACCAGGGAATATGTTCCTTTTAGGTAACCTTCTACAGCAAAAGGGCCTCTTGATTCTTCTATGATCACTTTATTCCTTCTGATGAGAAGATAGGTGACCAAGTTCCTTCATGAGGGCAGTGGAAGACAATTGATTGAAGCTCTAGAAGAAAGGTTTGTTATAAACTGAACCTCTCTTCTTCCAAAGGCAGGATATATAACAGGTGACATGCTCAAGGCATGGCACACCTGCATTTTCTGATAGAATACAATGAATTACAACTTCCTACAAAATTCCTTTCACCTTTTTCTTGAAATACACTCTATTTCCATACCTTGACTAATTCAAGCTTTCTATCAGCTCAAGCTATGCAAAATACAGCACAAAAACACTTCGTAGAGTGCTGAATTTCTCAGCACTTTAATGAAACACACACCTAAGTTAACACAGGGATTCCCAAAGTATTTCCTTTGACTTCTGCAGAGAAATCATATATTGCTGAAGCTCCTTACTATACATAAATTTCTTGCTAAATCTGACACAGCCAGTCAGGGATGCGAGGCCTTCAGAAGCCCTTAGGTGACTGTTCACAGCAGCTGTTGTGACACTTTTTCCACTTCCTGCTCCCCCAGCTGTAAGGAAAATAATTGATTTTCAATATGAAATCAGTTTATTTTCTCAATATGCAACCAGTCTTTCAAATACTGGTGTTCCTTATTTGCCTTTTGGTTGGATACCAAAAACCACAGGCTCCTTAGAGAAGACAGTCCTGATCCAGAGTGCAGTTTCTTACAATGAATGTGATCCACCCCATGGACCATCCCCTCTTCTGTAAGTTTAATGCAGCCTTACTTGAGTGAAAGGAAAAGCAGTCAGACCTCTGAGGTTAAGTGACAGAAAGCAAAAGGTAGCAGTGCAGCTCTAAGGGATACACCAAGGAGTGTGTGTACACTGCAGACTATGATGTATCTCCATCTCCCTGAGCTCCTCCACAGACCGGGAAACAATACAGCTACATACGGTTCAACAATATTGCCAGAATTTGGGTTTCCATCAATATACCACTGAAAGCTTAAATTGCTTTTACTATTTATGATGTTTTGTTAATTTTGTAGGCCTCTCATAAACAAGACCAGTCAAAAAAACCAGAGTGATTTCAGCTGCTTCCAGATTAAATGCATCATGTGTAAGAGTGAAAGTGTCAAGAATATATTCTATCAGAGATTAAATAGAATTAATCTAGCTTTCTGTATCCCAGTATGCTGGTGAAGTGTGATAAACTTAGTGATAAACTTAGTGTACTAAGAGTCTTCTTAGAGCTTTGGCTTTAAGCTGTGAGATCACAAACTTCATATTTCAGAGTCACAATTCCAAATTTTTTAGTATTATAACTAAACAAAGGCTGTTTTGGACAATAATTCAAATGCAAGACATTGAATACCTATAACCAGTAGACTGGAAAAAAGTACTGTGAAATCACTTTGAAACACACTAATAGTGTACAACCAGGTACAACTACTGTACTATCAGTACACACTTGAGGTACAAATAATGTACCTTTAATAATCTACCTTTAAAGTAGAACTTGAGCCTCTAAAGTCCATTTTGCCAATATAAAGAAATATTACTGAAAGGAAATTACACAGTATTCAACTTCCCCTCTCCAGGTCCCCAAACAAAAGCAATTAATTCGAAGACTCCTGGGAAGTATCTTGCTTGTCTACTAGCTATCAGGACAACTCTGTATTGTCTAATTTGGTTAATGGTATATAGACATTATCATCATCTTTCCCCTACAATCCCTGGTTTGTTGTTAAGGCTATTAAGAGAACATAGCATTTAATTATTTTTTTTTTTTGTTATTAGATAATGAAGTCCTTGGTTTTCATGTGTTCTCCTCCAGACAGCTGTATGATAAATGACTGGTGCATCAATATAAATGGCAAGACAAGCAGGCTGCATAAGCATGCAAATATACTCAAAATACACAAGTCATTTTTTCATCTTCCCTGCAGAGTAAGAACTGTGTTGTTATTACTCATTTGGAAGTAATGTTCTTATACAGCACATTACAATTTCATGAAACCACATTCAACTAGAAACTAAGACTAGAATGAGCTGGGAGTCAGGAGACAATGATTTACTATTTTTTACCATTTTGGGAAAAAGTGATTAAGGCTAGGCCACCCATATCGTCACATTTAGAGACAAATTGCACAGCTAAAGCAAGAAGAGTAACTCTCAACTTTGCCCTAAATGTAGAGAAACACAGCACACCCCATCCATAAGGGACAGAGACATGTCACACAAGGAACAACGCTGCAAATTTATTTTCTTTAGTTTCAAGTTTTTTATAACCTCAACTTTGTTTATCCCACATAAGACATTTTCAGTAATAAGAGGTCATCTAGTTCATCACAAATGCAAGGAAAATGAGGTGCAGTGAAGTACAAAAAAATTTCAAATACTCGCTTACATTGGATAGATTTAGAATACTGCTCAAAACAAAACGGCTTTTCAGCTTTTTACCTTTGCATTTTGGAAATCTTCTCTGCAGTCCAGAGATAGGCAATGAATGGAGAAAAAAAGCAACTCCAAAGCAGGTGGAATGAAAAAAGAGGCACATTATTAGAAGACACAAAAGAATTGCAAATCAAACTAGAAGACACACTCTTCCAATGACAAAGTCCAGAGAAAAACTTTTTCCAGGTGTTTCAGAAAGGCCTGCTGCTGTCCATCCATCCATCCCAGCTGGGTACATCAATCACACTCCATACTATTTAGTAGTCTACATTTATACTTGGAATAGAGAGAGCACCTCTTTTGTACTGTACGTAATTCCTTGCTCCAAAGAGCTTACAATCTAAGTGTATAAAAAAGAATGCATCAAGTAGCTGGATCAATATCAAAGAAATGGAGGAGACAGGGAGATAATTTTATAAGGGATGAAAGTTGGGTTACATTACTAAGTGAGGTAACTTCTGAACATCAATGGCAGTGATGTTCTTAAGACATTAAGTAGTTTTTCAGTTAGAAGTTCTTCTGATCATGAAAAGCTGTTTTAAAATGTACAGAATGATGCATTAAAAGTAATCCACAAAAATTCTTAGAAACAGACTTGTGGCCAAGACATAAAAAGGTTCAGATTGCTGAAGATCTTCACTTGAGACACTAACTTGTCATTCTATTAGGAAGATATGGATGTTAGCGAAATTCATATGTACATGTAACATTTGAATGTAAAGGCTTTTTACATTTAAGCTCAAAATGTTAAATTCTGATTTAAGAGTCCTGCTGCTATAAACATAGGCTTGATACTTAAATATTATTATGAAAATAGTGCTATTTTAAAAATGTTTTTTAAACTTTAAAATAAACTATGGACAAGATACAGTTGGTTCAAAAGATCAACATTCTTTAACTGTAACGACTCACTTTTCCCTTTTTTTAAAAAAGGGAAAAACTTTTTCTCATTCTGCTACTTGTCAGTTAGAAGTGATCAGTCCATCGACTTTAAAGTTTTTTAGTTTACTTTTGGGGGGAGGGTGTCAATTGTTTTGCTGGGTTTTTCTTCACATTTCCTTATTCATATATTCATATGAAGTCAAAGCCTTGCACTTTTGTGCCCATTTAGCTATCATTTCTTAATCACATGCAAGTAGAAACTACCATCTTTCATGCAACTACAACATCCTTTCATAGCAGAGAGTTTTGCTTTGGATTATGTACATAACCATCTGCAACACTTCCACGACATTTGAAAAAAATGTGGGAATAGTTACAGTCGTAAAAATTCACCACAATTATCCAGTCTGTTTATGACAACCAAAAAGAGAAATACTTGTTTTTCACCGTAACAGCATAAGTAGTGGTAAATCTGACTTGACCTATCCTTTTGGAAGGGAAGCAGATGTTAAGAGAATTTCACTTATGCACAGAAGTGAGACAGTGATGTTAAAGACTGCTAACAGAGGATGGTTTCTCTTTAATTTTTAAAGGAATTTTCAAGGAAATCAAACCAGATATTAAGCCTAAAGAATTATAAATATATTTGACTAACATTTACTTTTTAGAAAGTAATGTTTAAATTTGCTTATAGAAGGATACAAAATGAGTATAGCCACAGATTACCAAGAGAATCACTTCTGATCAACAGCTAAAAATAAAGGAAGAAAATGGCCAAAATATTACGATCAATCACTTCTGGTACATGCCACAAAATTACAAAAAATTACCGGCAATCCTGTAATAAAACCCTCCCCCTTGTTTGAATGAATTTCAATTCCCAGGTAAAGATGAATCAACAAAATTAAAATATTGTGCTGTTTTATTGGTGTAAAAATCACACAACTGCTAGTTCTGATTCTGCAGAGATACATCCATGCAGTTAAACATCTATGATCCCACAGCCAGAAGAAGCCATTAAATAGAATATCTGCTGTTAGTCAGCAATTAATGCAAATTTACATATGAGATCAAAATGTGTGTATCGTACAATATACAACAAATCCTAATACAGTACATCAACCTGAAGAGCAAGATACACTCAAGGAACTCTGTTAATAGTGAAGCCTGTCTATATGCCAGAGAAGTAAGGCCTTGGAAACAAGATGACATAAGGTACCCCAGAATTCCTAAGAAGCAAAACTGTTCATTTTTTGGTTTTGGTTTTTTTTGTTGGTTTTGTTTTGGGTTTTTTTTTTGCTGGGAATTAGAAGTTTACAGAGGTATTGACACATTACTTGACAATACAATTTATTATAGTGAAGACTGGTGGATGTGATCTGCTATTAAAAGGTAACGTGAGACATGCAATTACAGATGGTGATTAGATAATGTGCAATTCATGTTTGGGACCTACACCCAACTCTTCATAAAAGGGAGAACTAAAGAAGACTTGTTTGATAGACTACCAATTGTGCCATAAATGTTTCTACACATGCGGCTGAATCAGGATCATGAATGGATAAAATGTGAACACCTGGCAATCTGTGGTTGCATACTCTATAATGTATGCAACAAAAATCACAAAATCCAATCCAGCTGATATGGCAAACAGCCTGCAAGAACTCTCCCAACCTGAGTAAGATGGGGAATTGTAAAGATGCAGGCTTTCTAGAATTGTGAACAATTTTCTAATGGTGAAAGGCAGCTTGGGAAATAACATTGGCTAATGACAGATTAGTAGTTTGTCTCTTTTCTGGCACAATAAAATAAATTCCATAGTGAATGAAGAGTTTATGTGCTTAAAGGTTAAAATCAACTGATTAGCAACCCTCTTCTGCAAAGATGTTTCAACAAGGCAAAAAAAACCACAAAAAAATTCCAGTTGGAAATTTTGGCGACAAACTCTGCAAACTCAAGTTCAACAAAGATCATGGATGCCCACAGAAAAAGATGTGAGAGGCAGTGTCACATTCAAGGAAAAAGTAGTTTGTTTTTTTTCTCTCTGTTCTGAAATTAAAATACTTAAAATACAAAAGTGGACAAATTGACAAAACCACAACATTTAATGTAGAATAGAGTGCACTGAGCTAGATGCGTGGATATTTAAATAGGCCTTGAAACCAATACCCCTTTCAAAATTAGTAAATTCACAGTTAATGGCAGTAGGATTAGAGGTGAGAGAAGGGTCGAAGTTGTTCCAGTTGGACTTCCAGTGAGATTCTCTCTTCAAGAACATCCTACAAAAGAAAGATTTTCTACTGACAGTCCACAGAGAATGAGTACTGAAAATTTTCTCGCGCAATAAAAATTTGCTTCAGTTTGAGAACTAACTTATATTCTAGAATCTCAGTAACTCCTCCAAGTAACCGAATAGAGGACTGGCTGGCTGGTAATTACTTATCATTGAAAATCAGTACTTTGCTACAAGATGATACATTTAGTATTTCCTTTCTTTCAAATTACCCAAACCCAAATTTGTAACCAGATGCAAATGCAACTATAACATTTAAAACCCCTTAAAATGTTAAGGGAGTAAGCTCTCACCTGAATTAAGAGTATTGGAAACTCACAATTTTTTCCCCAGTTTTTCCTCTTATGTGAATTTTATGCACCTTGAGTCTCATAAACAGTAACAAGTGAAATTCAGGCTTGAGTTTTTAAAATTATCTAACTTCCATTCTAGACAGTATCTTATTAAGTTATGTTTTCATTTAAGAAATTTTATAAAAATTATCTGACAGTTAAAATTAGATATCTTAGGTAAGCAAGATGGCAGATGAAAGACATTAAGCTGATGCCTACAGATCGCTCCAGAACAACAACAGCTGACCTAGATAAACAAATTACTATTGTTGCACTAACTATTAAACTGCACGTTTTGTATTTCAGATTATTGTATTTGTTCAAAAACATTTATAATTTAAAATTTTATTAAGACTTTAGAGCTTCCTTTTTAATTCAGAAGAACAGAAAACACTTCAGCTGCTCTTCTTGGTACTCCTTTTTAAGTATGTGATGACCACAACAGGTAACTTAGTATTAATAATGTGAGGTAAAATTTTAGTGCAGCTAAAAACAAATCAATACATTGAAAAATACGCATTTTAGTAGCAAAAGTGTAATTTGTAAAAGCTTGTCACAAATAGGTATATTCTATGATCTACAAAAATAGCTAAATATTTCATATCAATATCCTCTACTACATTTATCATTTAATTGCAGAGATGCCTGTCACTGTGCATCACTAACATCTTGCTCTCTGAAGCTCTTCTCTTACACAGACAAAGACTAAGGAATTACCTTTAGTTGCTGCTGTAGTTCACTGTTCAACCTCGCCAAAACAGTGTTGGTTTCCTTGTTACGTCTGATTGATGCCTGAATTGCCTTCTTGTCTTTCCCCACTGATCTAGAATATATTAGAAGTACTGTAATAAGTGATTTTGCCGTTTAGCTGAACATCTCATTTACAGTCCCCCTTCTTTAAGTGAGAAGAGTCCTCTTTTCAAAATTTTTTTACTTGTTAGATTTTCCTGCTTCTGTCTGGCTTGATTTAACCACATTTATTTGCATGGAAACACAGACACGTTTCATATATGGACACAGAGCTGGTTTAAATCAAAGAGCATGCAACACATTTTAAAAACTTGTCATTATCAACTGCCTGAAGCTAAACACAGTCAACCACATTCATTTACCTCAAAGTGACTACTACAATAGACTATTTTCATGCTAGGACACACAGACAGTACAGTTTGGACAGTTCATAGCAACCATTTAAAATTAGACACTACATCTTAATACTTCCACCACTTATTTCCAATACACTTGCAGAAGTTAAAAAGAGTTCACACCAAAATTCAAAATCTCTTAAAAGTCTCCCTGCAGTAGAGGCTTTGGGATAAGCTTCTTTAAAAACCAAAAACTTCTTAAATTGTTGAATTAATCTAAATTAAACACACTGAAATTGTTTGCAGCTCCTGGAATAGAAAGTGTGTATGCTGTTTAAATGTAAACTTTCCAGTAACAGATGTATTTATAGACTTCTTGGGTTACCTAGGAATAGATGGCTGTGAAGCAAGAACAGCAGCTATGACACCTGTTTTCTGTGTATGCTCCTCAGCTTCAGGTCTTAGCTCATCTTCTGATTTTAATCTTCTACGAATAGGCTTCGGTGGTGGAGCAAGTGGGGTAGTGCCTTTACCCTGAAGGGGAAAACACAGCCTATTAATTCTCTGAAACTACTTGGATTATAACCTGGTATCTTGTGTTTCATATTCAGCTACTGAGGAAACTGAATTTACAACCCATCAGGTATTTTCTGATAGACATCTAGCTGCATTCTCATTTGGTCTGGAAAAAACCTGAAGTACTAAATCCCACTATGTGGTGAAAGGCTAGTAAGGTGCTACACACTGACACAGAACTGTGCAAGCAGAAACACCACAGTACAACTGAGTACTGTAAGCACACAGCAACGCAGAGCATACTTGCCCCCCAGTAATTATATGTCTGTAACCAAACAAAAAGCCACTGTTAAATCAAGTTCTGCATTAAACATTTTGATCTGTTTCAAAAATTTGAAAACTTACAAGTATCTGCTGCCTCAAGAATAAATCTGATCATCATCATTTGCTGCAAAGATTGACCATACACATGCCTATTTGAAGCACCTACTGGGCCTAAGAAAACTGGGTTCAAGTGGACACGTATTTTTTTTTTTGATTCAGCTGTTGCAAATCAAAACAAACATTTATTTTCATATACATCAGACAACTGTGCTTTGTTCCAGGGGTACTTTACATACCGCACTACCAGGGACATTTGCAGGTGCTTTGTCTTCAACTCTTCCATCTGCTTTGGCAACTCTAAGAGAACTTGCAGAATCAGAGGGCTTTTCAACCTAAAGGAATATAAACTGTATTTAGAAATTTACTTCTTAACATATACTCCATTTGGCAATAATTGGAATAAAAACAAGTACGCTGTGTTCTGATACATGAATACAGTTAACACCTAAAATTCTAGTTCAGTTCTCATTTAGAAACACAAGTCCAATGTCATGAGGCACTGTACAGCACAAAAGAGGCTGTGGCCTGATCCCAAACTGCTATAGCTGTTTCTGCTAACACAGTACCACCATTATCTGTCACTGTCCAAGGTTAATCTCTCCAATGCAACACAAAGTGACTATTCCCCATACCCCTCAATGCAAAACAATCAGCAAGCTTAACTTAAGCAGTTTTCAGTGGCAGCTTAAGCTACCACAGCTGGTTTTGCTATGAGGCACATGGAGGGTGCTCAAATGGGTCTACAGCACAGATCTTCCTGAACGAGTGAAGCAAGACCATGCTGCTGACAGCTGGGAGAACTTTAAAGCACCACAGGGACTTTTGCAAGTGAGGATGCAGAAGTGTCCTAGAGACCTTACAATCTGGATAAAAGGTACAAATTATCAAAGGAGATCATGAAGTAGTTTCTGCAATATCAGATAGCTATGACATTCATACTAAGGCATCCAAACTTTCCAGTCCTATGTCTGTAGTGGGAAACAAGTTTTTGTAAACATCTTCAATGACAGAAGGATGCCAGAGCTCTATCTACTTTAGGTGTTTGTCCAAAGATCTGAAGAAAAGCAAATTAATGGAATTTTAGCAGATGTTTACAATACATGACAGTCATCTCCTTCATTAAGGCATGTCTTTTTTAAGACAAAAATTATCAGCAAGTCATTTGGAAGGCTGGCAAGAATGAGCAGAACAAAGGTTTTGCCTGTGCTAAGTCTCAAATGCACCAACACAACTATATTTGTGCCCACATACGCTAATAAGCACCAAAATCTTTTAAATTACAATCAAGATCTGAGACAAAAAGAGTTCTTTCTGCCTAGGTGCTTAGCATTTGTTAAATAAGTGCAGCATTGTGCAATGTAATTGGTTTCTAGCAATGGATTAAGACATCATACAAAATCAAAACAGAAAAAAAAAACCCCAACAAACAACACACCACTGACAGAAAACAGCAGAAACAGGTTTTAACAATGTCTCACAACTGTCGGTGGTATTAAAGCAATTGACAAGATCTTCCTTTCTACTCACCTGCAAGACTTCCGAGTGTGTTTCAATTTCATCTTCTTCCTCTTTGTTCACACCTGAAACAGCAAATGCCTCAAACTGGCTGAAGTCTGCAAAATTTGGCTGTTCTGGTATTTGCTGAGGTGAGGTACTGGTATGAGCTATTAGGCCATCAGCATCTACTGATCGATGCACATGAGGACCTGTGCCCTGCAATAAAATAACAAAAATATTTATGGACAGAATGTTAAGGACTATTTGCCTTTTTAGTGGACAAAAATTTATGTCCTATCAGTGGAACAACGTGCATCTCATGCAAGACATGCATGCAAAAATATTTAAGAGAAAGGAAGTTCAGATATGCTATTATCCAGGGGATAAGACCAAAGAGGGATGTAATGTAGCACTAGCCAGACTCATTGAACAGTAGATATTTCTGCTGTGACAGAGCCACTTGGGCTCTGGTCTAGTTTCATAGGGAAACATGCTTATGTAATCACTGTATGGAATATGTCTGTCCTTGTACGCTCCCTTCATCCCTTCAGATAATTTCTGAATCTTTGTAGATTATTTCTGAATCACTGACTGACTTCAATTGCTGGTAACTCAGATTCTAAACAGTAGCTGCTGCTAAAAAAAAAAACAAAACTGAAAAGCAATTTTATCTGTCCCATGTCAGATTTGCACAGCAGTTGAAGGATTCAGCTGGCTGAGACAAATAAAAACTTTTTCCAAGATGTGCTTTCTACCAAATCAGTTAACTGGTATCACTCAGACTGCAACTGCATAGATCACCAAGTCTATGCCAAGTGAAGAAGTGGAATCACTCATTTTGGGGGCAGGTGTATTATGTAAAGCTCTACCTTGCGCAAGACAAATTAAAGACAAACCCTTATTTTGCAAAGCTTTGGAAAATGGCTCTCATAGTCTTTGTTATGGTTTGTGCACTACACAGGAATAGATAACGAAATGTGAAAGGATAACTTTTTTCTCCTTCCCACATTTCAGACCTCCAGAGCCACTCATTCCTCCTCAATATATACCTTAATCCCTACCCATGGCTCCACTAGAAGCATTTTTTCTACTCAGGAAATACTAACATTTGGCTGTAGTCTAGGTTTTGCCATCATTCACATCCTGGTGCTTTCAAAAATATATCAAGCAATAATAGTCTTTTTAGAGATATATTAAAATTCAGTTATAAAAAAAATAATGCACCGAGTTAGAATACAAATTTTCAGAGGTGGCATCACCTGTGAAGGCTGTGGTCTTGGAGGCACTGCAGGGGGATAGGCAACAACTCCAGCCTGTTGCTGTCCTGTAAAAGATGCACCACATTCAGCCAAGATTGTTACTTTGTACATTACTATGCTATCAAATTTTCTTAACTGTCAACATGAAGAAACGCTGCATTTTGACACATATTAACCTGTCATACTCGCGCTCATAATTGTAATGTCATCTCCTTTCAAATTGGCAAAAAGACAAATCCAGGATTAATCAGAACATGGATCTTGTACAGACATGGTCATACTCTCCTGGTTTTAGTATCTCAGTCTTTGGGGTTTTTTTTACCCTCATTATAAGCTCTGAGTATTTTCTCACACTTTGTTATCCTGAACTTAAAATTACTTACAAGTCAGAAGTCCAATAAAACTCCTTAAGCAGAGCAGCAGTAGTGACCTTTAATAATTTCCTCCAAAGTCAAATATTAAATACCCATCTTTAATACATGCGATTCCGAAAAGATTCCCCTTGAAAATTTACTGGGAGATGCAATTCATTGGATGTGAGTATACAACCAGAATATTCTTTCCTGACTTTGCTTCCCACATCCACCCAAGAAACTACAATGCCAGAATTCAGAATTGACTTTTAAATTAGCTACTCTAAGTGCAATATAAATTTTAATACAAACAATACGGTAAGAATGACAACATTTGCAACTTCTTTTATTCAGAAGTGATGTTAAAACCAACACTCTAAATCCTTCCTCAGAGAAAAAAAGCATTGTCTGCTTCAGGAATACATGTGCTGAAAAATAATACACATTCAGAACAGCATATCTACCTGGGGTAACCGAAAAGGATCTGTTCATATCTAAAGATGACGACCGAGAGTGAGAAGCATGAGGCCTTGGAGGGGGGGGTGGTGGTGCAGTGTTATCTGGAGATGTTCCTGAATGTGATCTGCAAAATACAGAAGCTTCAATAGTGATTTTAGGTGGCTACAACAGAACTAAAAATGAAAAGTTCTTCAAAGCATGCAATTAAGGTATCAAGTCTGACAGAGGCAAAAACCCCTGACTGCCACTGATTTTTCAAGACTTCCAAATTAGTTTTAAATTTCCAGTATTCTTTGATTTTATAATTGTTTTTATATTTCCATTTATTTAAATATCCCTTATTCAAATTACTCTTGTATTATCACATGGAAATTATCTTCGGGAAACCAACAGCTTGATGTATATCCCAAACAAAGACCGTTCAGGAACAGAGAACGCTAAATATGTTAATTCCAACCAGATGGTAGTCACTATAATTTTTAAGAAGTAGTCAACATCCTGTTTAAGTTAAATGGGTAAGTTTAATTTCATTAAAGAAGAATATTGGTTTCTATTGGACCTGCCTCCATGTATGTCAAGCTCAAGAAGTATCTCGGTGTATGAGATAGCAATTTAATTATCTGCCTGAAATTTTCCAAATCTATACACTTGGCAGAATCTTCAGAAATTTTGATTCATTCTTAGGTAGGATCACCACCTAGTGGACACCTGTTGCAAATTCATGGAGAACACATGCAGAAAAGATAGGATAAATTACTGCACTAAGGTCTATTTAAGTGGGATTTATTATATATAGAATTTTTGTACATCTTCCTTTTAAAACCAGTTTGCAGAAGATTCCTAACTAGTCCAATTTGAAAAAAACCTATTTACTAAATCATTGACATGAATACAGCTGCTTTTTTATTCAACTGGCGATAAAATCTTTTCTATGACTGACCTCTGCAACATTCTTCTATAACTATTGTAAGATAGTTAAGCTCGGAGAGGTAAAGGGTACCAAAATTACACACAAAACCTGGCATTCCTGAATGTTTAAGTCCAGACAGAAAACTGAGTCATCACAATAGAACAGTTTATTTTCTTAATATATTCTGTATAGCAATGATTCTGTAACACTGTGTAACTCTCCAGACAAGGAAATTAAAATCTAATTATACTGACTCCTTGGCTCATCCTTCTAGCTCGCATAGTAAAAAAACCACAAGCAGAATTAAAAATGGGAGAAAGCGGTTTAAGGAGAACTCCGAAGTACCATTATCTGACACAGCCTTGTTACTTTTGCTTTTTGAAGATACAAAAAAGTAGCCTTCACTAATGGTAGGATTAAGGACAATTTCATCTCTATACAAAATTGCAATTGGTAGAAGAGATGCCAGTGGAAGGAAATAAAAGACTAAGTGGGACAACAAATTTCCTGTGTGCATACTGCCACAACTACCAGGTCAGAACAGAAGCTCCCTGTACATAATGTGGGAACTCATCAGAAAGCTTCACTTATCTACACAAGTTCAGCAAGAGAACCTAACCCAAAGTCAAGGAGTAAAAGAACATGTTGAAACCATCATACTGATAGTGCAAAAACATACATGAAAGCATGACAGAATCACATTTTCCATTAAGTAACAATGGAGGGAAAGAACCTTTCAAGTTGCTGTACTGACAGGCAAATGGAAATCTTGCTTTGCTGTTGAAGTCACCCTAATTATTTTTGTTTTGAAACTTACCTCTGAAACTGATTGTAAGATGGCTAATGGTGTAGCTGGCTTTAATCCTATTGAGGCAGATTTAATGGGAACAATTAGCACCAGCTAGTACAGCACATTCTTTTATGTGAAATGATGCAGTTGTTGGTTTTGTGCTTGCATAGCTTTCTCCAATCCCTTAATTTACGCTGGGCCTATAACTGACCTTTATTTTATAAAAGTCCATTATTAAAAGAGATTGAGTTACTGCCATGGTATTCCTAATTTGTGCTTAATTCTTCTTTTAGGCTACAGTGTCATAAGGTTCTTCTCCAATAATGCCTAAATGGGTATTTTTAAAAATACAAAAAATTGATTTCAAGTAACAGCATGGTTTCATGTGCTTACATTCCCTTGTGTTTAAGGGAAAATTATAAGGATTTTGACTGAACATGGAGCTTCACATGGAGTGCTTGATTGGCCAATCTCAAATAAATTTTTAGACAACTTTCCTTTCTTAGTTTTCATTTTACACACTAACAAAAACAACACACATTGTTAATGCACTAGAAAACAGATTCCTGAGTGTTAAAGTTAGGAATCTATTTTATAACCATTTTGTAAGCTAGTTGCCAAATATCCAGGAGCTGAGAACAAGCTTCTTTAAACAACTTTTACTTGTTTTTTTCAGTTGCTACTCTACTGACCGTTGCCGTGTTACAGCATTTCCCATTTGCTCTGGATCTGAAGCGTAAGAGTCCGAACTGCTGTACCCATCTGCTGGGAAAAGAAAGTACAGTTTCATATTTGTTTTGCATCATTAGCATATACTAACAGAAGTAACAAATAATTTCAAATATCCAATTGCTTTTGTTAAAAAAAAAGTGGATGTCCTTGTATTGCTTCCCTGTAAGGCATCATCTGGTGAGGATTCAAAATCCTCAAGTTTCAATAACTGAAGGACACAATACAAACCAATTCCACTCACCCAGCACTATCAGTGGTTGATTACTATTGGCATCTACTGAAGAATAAACAATGACAGTAATGTTGTATTTAAAATACAAAACCTAAGTTTTATAAATAGTAATTTTTAAATGCTTGACATTCCATCACTTCAACAGTCTAGTGAACAAGAGAACAAGAGTAAGGGACATCCAAGGAAAAAAAAGCAAGGGGTAGGACATGCCTGATTTTAGAAGAGCTGAAGGATTGTTACCAACCTTAGAAATCATAAAAAGGAAAGGGTATGTACAGTATACAGATTAACGCAGTCGCTTTGTCACCTCAGGACATTTTGCTACTACTGTAACTTCTGTACCTCCAAGGCTGGTGGTCAACCTTGTTTTGGACTAAATATTTTTAAAACTTTCAGCTTTTGATTGAGGAAACCTACAGAACAAAAAATGCTATTAAAGCATCATAGACAGATTCTTAGGGACACCCTTACCCTTAGAAGCTCTGCAAAGCCTGAGGGTTTTCCCCCCAGAAATTAGGAGCCTCACCAAAATCACAAGATTAATATGGAATGAATGTAGATAGAAAAATTGACCTCAGGATAATTTATCACAAAGAATTATTCTAGAGCACCAGGTAAACCAAAGTTCAAGGTGGAAGTCAGTGGAGCAAAGGGACTCAGTTGATTTGTTACCAGTGAAGAGGAAAATTCTACTCAAAAACATCAAGATTTTTTTTAATTGCAAGGATTACTTGAACCTCCTAGGACACTGAAGTTTTCAAAAGTGGAAAGACACATTAACAAGGCCTCAGAAATGAGAATCCTGCAGAGATGACTTTTCTGATCAGTAAGGCACATTCTTACCTGTTACATTTGTTATATCTTTTCTCCTTAACACTGCAGGTACTACACAGTGCTTAAATCATACACTGCAATGTTGTTTGTTTTATTTCCCTATGTTCTTCCTCTGAGGGAAAAACACTATCAAAGATTAGGCTACACTCAGATAAAGAAAAGTGAGCACCAAAAGGCTCTTGAACATAGATCCCGCATACAGTAGTAGCTCCACATTAATTGATCATGTTTGCTAATTCAGTCTTTTGCATCAGAAAACTTCTTACTAAAAACAGAACTCTGCTTGAAAAGTAGAACTCAGACATGGTCAGGATACTAGTCAGAATGAAGAGTGCCACTGAAACAGAGTTCAGGAGAAAAGCAAAACTTTTCAAGACAGTATTTTCTGAATTCCTCCTGTATTACAAACAAATCAAAATATTTGTGGTCTTAACAATGCAAAGGATTTAAAATAATGAATTATTGAAAGTTTATTTTTACTGAAGAAAAGCTCTCAACTTGAAGAAAACAAAAAAAAGGTCTCAGAAAGACTCCAGTCTTCCCATTCTTCTCCAGACTCATTCAGGTTACATATAATCTTGGACCTCTCTCAGTATTAGACAAGTGGACTAATCAAATCAAAATAATGCAACGTGCTTTGGACACATGAGATACTAGAAATTGAAAAGGCTACTAGAAGGAAATCAACAGTTGAAAAGTTGTACTAAAAATGGAATGTGTAAGTCTATTGCATTTTCTTAGTAGCTAAACCAGATGAGAATTGACTGGAAATTTTGTGGTCAACACATTTTCACTCTTTAGAAAACATGTTCCATGTTTCTAAGGAAGAACAATCAAATGCTATTAAGTGAATTCCCCTTTATGTACATTGAGTTTTTCATTCTAGGATTAAAAGAGACAACGGGAAGATGGAATAAGAGCTGACAGAAATTATCTTTCTTGAGCACACAGGGTAGGAAAACAATTCCAGCTACATGAGTAGAATTTTCTTAATTATTACTTCTAATATATACTTTATATCAGAAATGTTTCTGTTCTTAGGATAAGTTTATCTCATTTCAGAGCTGCTACTATCCAGCCAGTTTTCATTCACTGAGGGATATATCAGATCTACATTTGGTGTCATGTAAGAAATGAGACCAGAAAGCACTTTGATACTTACTAACTGTATTTCCAGCTGTAAATTTTACAGATGAACTCATTTTATTTTCTTCTGGGAGATCTGATGGTTTCACAAGTAGTGGACTAGTAGGGTTAGCATGATCTAGATAGAAAAAACAGATTTAGATAAATAAACTTATTCAAACTAGCTCTTATTTCTTGCACCAAAGCTTTACATTGGTTTTCTGCCCTTATCTAAGTGCTGCACTGAAGGCTAAAATTGGTGTATTTTAACTCAGAAATAGCACTATTACAATGCAAGACACCAATTTCTCAGCATTAAGGCTTGTCAATTGTCAGCTATTTACAAGGCCAAAGAAATTTTAGAAGAAATGTGGATACTGCTTATGCTCCTATGCTGATGACTGCATGAGTTCCATGACTTTAGGAAATACTGGCACACAGCTGAAAACTAAGACTTCTCTATTCCTTTAAGAAAATTTATCAAACTACCCTGCTTATTGTTAACCAGAGTATTAAAAAAAGACCTGCCAATATTCCCAAATGCTTTCAAGTTTCAAAATAATAAATGAGGTATTTCTGACCACAGAACAACGAGCTTTATGAATAAGGCTTATGATCCCCATGTTCAGTTTCCTTCAGTATTTGACAAGGAAACCCAGACATGCACCTGCAGGTCCAAATCCAATCTTTAACATGATGCTCCTGAACTACTCTGCAAGAAACATTCTGCTAGAGATGGTAAAATACTCACTGTAGCAAATGGCCAATTCAAGCTCTGCACTTATCTGAACAGCAATTCTTAACTCAATAATGATGCTCATTACATCCTTGATGTAATCATTCATCCTTGATGAAGAAAAAAAGTAAGTATGTTCAAGGAAGTAAGGCCAACTCTAACTATATGAAACTTCCCAAATCAGCAAGAGAAAATATCTTACCACTTCCAGTTCTTTTAAGCTCCATTTCCTGCATGTGGATTTTGCTTGGAGTCATTCTTATTGGAACTGGGTGCACAATTGCAGTGTCCTGTGGAGAAGATCATAGTTATGTTAACCTAGTTTAAATCACTCTTAAGAGTCTTTGACACTGTGTGCA
>VXBU01003001.1:258-45327 GCA_013400315.1 Bombycilla garrulus | reverse complement strand
TATTAACTAAATTTGTAATTGCTGTCATGCATGGTAAAACTTCTTGTAGAGAAGAAGCCTTATCTCCTTATTTCAAACTTTAAATGAGGGCAAATATTATGGAATTCTATTCATATGGGGGTGGGCTTTTTTTCTAGTTGTTTTTTGTTGTGGTTGGTCTGAGGATTTTTTTTGTTTGCATTTGTTTTTAACACAGAAAACTACCCTCTTCATGGACAGAATCTAACAAAACCTTTTTATTAAGGATTCCCAACTGCTCTGTCCCTGTTTTAACATTCCCTGTATTAAACAGTTCATCTCTGTGTCCACCCCTTCATGAAGGGGCAGCATTGCAAGTCATTTGGAGCTATACAAACCTGTCAGTGAGCCAGTTTTTACAAAGTCAGAAATTTAACTGCCAAGTTCTGCCAGACTTTCTCTAATTTGGCCTCTTACATTTGCACAGCTGCTCATTTTCATGAAACATATTAATATTTATTTTAGGTCTATCACTACCCTTTAAAACTTGATTTGGCCAGTGGCTCCCCAATTACTAGTGAGACTGGCAAACAGACCATTTGATTACAGAAATACCGTATTTTTTTCCAAAAATTCCATAGGGCACACAGTTAAGATAAATGATAAAATATTATTTGTTACAGATGGATGCCTAATCTATCTTACTGCCTTGCTCTGAAGCCAAACTGTAGGTACCCTTATTACTTGTCCTTGGGCTCCCTAGCTAGGCAGAGACAGTTAAACCTCAACACCTCCTGACTGCTCCAGGAAATATGCTGTTGTGCTCCATCCTGAAATACTACCATAAGCCAGCCACTGCTAATTCCATGGTTAACAGAAAGCTAATATATTTAAGAATCCACATATATTTAAGAATCTACTGGACTGCATCTCAAATTCTGCAAAATTTAAAAGCATTGACAGGGTAAAATTTACGCTAGCTAAAGCTCAAGTATTTGTCTTGTAAAACTGCAAAAAAGTTTTTAAATTACTTTCAGAAGGTTAATCACTAGAAACTAAAACTCACAGCAGCCTGAACTATTACAAATAGAACACTAAGACATTTGAAACAAGGTTCAACAGCTGTAAACTTAAAAGCAAATCTCCATGTTTGTGTTAAAGCCAGTATGTCAACTGCATGACACTAGACAGTTTTCAACCAAAAATTTGTAGTAGGCTTTTCTATTATTTTAAGCTTTGAGAAGTAAGTGCTCAGCCTTGAGACTTGAATGTGAAAAGACACCTGAAGTGAGAAAGAAGTGATGACTGAAGAGATGAGAATGTTAAGCACGTAGTATATCCAAAGTTAAGTAGATTTAAATAGATGGTGCTCTTTACCCTGAAGTTTTAAACTGATGCCTTGGTTTATACTTGGGAGCCTCCAATAACTGGGCCTAACATTCTATAAATCAACTAAGAGCTAGAAAGAATGGAATAACCAACAGCTTTGAGACTATCAGGATGAGACTGCCTGGAATGACAGATATTACGAAGATGCAGAGCTTTTACAAGCAATTCATTTGTTGATGACACTTATAAGCGGTTGAAAGAGGAAACAATTAGACTGGTGCCTGCAGCAATACAGGAAATTTTTTCATGGAATTAAAACCTTGAGGACTTTGACCTGACTCATGCTGAAAAGAAAATGCTGAGAAGAAAGAAACATGCACAGCAACACATCTGAAAAAACAGAAATTCCTTTGTGTTAGAACAAAAAACTAAACATTTAGTTCAACTCTCATTTTAGTATAGTTAATATCCAGTAGTATAGCTACTGTAAGAACTTTTCCAAACCTTTTAAACAGACTTTCAAAAAGAAAATGCCACCATATGTGACTGGATAGCCACTTTGATAAGTCAAGATTCTGGCTGACAGAATTGTAATTCACTTTGTTCCACTAGTGGAATTACCCTATTAAATTGGTTTGAGTTGCATTAGACACTGAAGGAATCCATTCAATTATGATGCAGGTTACCAAATAATTAGCTTATTAAATCTTTATTGAAAACACAAGGGAATGTGTCTGTGCAAACTTTAATACAGATGCAGACATTTCCAGCTTTTTAGTAACAACTGAATAAATATCTCCTCCACCTCCCTCTTAAAACATAGCTTCCTACCAACAGCCTGAGTCTCTGTCAAATAGAACCACTAAGAATCACTAAATAATTTACAACATTTTTTAATTGGTACTATGAAGCTAGCATTTGCTAGCAGACTTTAGAAAGTCCTTCCCTCCCAAGACATGAAGAAAGTTTCCTCTGGTCCTAACTTTAATCCTAAAAATGCGCTTATTTTCTGCTTCATGCTGACTTTACTTTGGTTTGTCTGAATCTTTTACTACCAATTTTCTATTTACTTGAAGTCCAATGAAGAAAGAAAAAGAACCACAAGAAGCTCTTTTAATAGAAGGCAATACTCAGCTACTGCCAGAACTATCTTACATGTTAAAACAAGTTTTCAATTGTTACTGAGTCAGATAAAAAATAGTTTTCCAAAAATAATTTCATTATTTTTTCCCTTTTTCCCCCTCTCATAATGAAAAGAAAGCCTACATCACCTTTGCACATGGCTGCACTCAGAAACTCATCTACAGATCTCAAGTAGCTCTTAAAACACTGGTTTATTCTAAGTCAGAGGCAATAATGTTAGACCAACAACAACAAAAAAAACAAAACTAGGAATCAATCCCTTATAGGCCTTTTAAGCAAAGGACATTTGTGGGGAAAAATAATATAAAAATACTGCTTGCTAACTTCACTTCCAAATTCTGACAAAATACAGCTCTACTGCAGAAGACTGCTTACATAGAAAACATATATGCTTAAGGATGATGAGGCAGAAGTACATGATAGTAAAAATTTAAGATTTAAAGAAATTTAGCCAATGGCTGGCTTCAGATTCAACTCAGTCTCTGCTTCTGAGACAGGGTCATGACTTCTGTGTTATTGGTGAAATTTCAGGCTAAAATCACTTCCAGAAATAAGTTTCAATATCCAAATGTGTCAGAAACTTATTCTGTAGTTTAGCAAAAGTGTCTGCTAAAAAAAAATTTTTCAGAGGAAACAAAAAACTCCAACCAAAAACATGCCCTAAATGAAAAAAATCAGGAATTAATTCAACTTTTCCAATACATGTTGAGATAAATTTTGTGATTAATATAAAGCTTAATTACCATTAATGACAACATCCAAATAGTATCTCACAGTGAGATAGAAAAACGAGAATGGAAACATTTTTTTTTGCATTTTAATACAGAACCTTCTTGCGTCTACTGTCTTGCTAACTGTTTCATGATTTGTGATCAGCAATTCACTTATGACAAATTATGGATGCAGACACAATTTACTTATTAACTGGCAATGAAATAACTCTTAGATAAAAGTGCTAACCTCACTGCTCTGATTCAATTCTGGCCAGGTCTGGTTTAGGGATGGCATTGATGGAGACTTGCTTGGAGGTGCTTCTGCTGGAGAGCCGGAGTAACCTACCTCACCAGTCTGTTCCCCAACTTCTGAAATGACAGAAATCACTATGAACAAAAATCATAAATTGCATTCAGTTTATTTTTAGAAGAGTTGCTCACATCTCATGGAAAGTGCAAAGTACCCTTTCTTTTAATCTTTCACACATAAATACTTAGCAGCAGACAAAACCCAAGAACTCTCATTAAGTTAAATACACTTTCTCAGGTACTACTCTTATTTTAAAGATGTTTCTGAAAATCAGACTTTGAAGATTATTCTGTACCATCCTATCCTCCCAGTACTTAGCCTTAATTTAAGAAGCTTTTTCAGATTTTGATTACATATGGAATTAAATAGTTTTCCTTACAGTATGAGAAAATAACTTCACACTATTACACTATTACAGCACATCCTGCACTGAGCATTTCATCTTACAGAATAAAATACTTCCTTCTATGGAAGGTCAGAGCAAAACCAGCATCTCAATGAAAACACAAAAAAATACCACAACAGATGAAGAAAACCATTCCCTTAGATTAGTCCCCAAAGAATATTTGCTTCAAGCCTCCTTACTAAAGCAGTGGTGTTTCCATTCACATTTTGCAAATTGAGCAAGTCCAGTAGCTGTCCTTTGGCACTGTTTAGTTTTCTTTTGAAGTAAATCTGAACAGCAGATCAGTATTCTGTCTAACACAGTAATATCCCGCTTACAATGTCTCCTATTCTAGATATAACAATGCAAACTACAGCCAGGCATTAAGAGCCTCAAAAAACCTGAAAGTTTAGATTACAACTGTACAGTGTATAAGTAACAGGAACAGTTGAAAAGGTGACTGATAAGTAGCTAGACATATTAACATGATGTCAGCAGTCCACAGAATTAAAACTCTGAACAAGACAAAACACTAAACAAACAAACAAAAAAAAAAACCAAACAAAAAACCCCCCAACAAACCAGGTTTAATTAAACTACCATTAAAAAGGACTGCTTCATGGGTATGTCACTGAAGATGACTGTCACAAGACTATGTTGTACCAAAACTTATTTGAAATTTATAAAATAGACTGGTTTCAAGTTCCTGAAGAGCTGAACTCTGCAGCCGTCTCTTCTGCTATGAAAATTCAATACCTCACCTGCTAACTTTCATTCAGAAGAAGCTAATAACAAATCCAATGTCAAACTGAACTGAAAACACTTGAATAGTCAGTGGTGACCACCTATACCTCTGAAAAGTAACAACCCATTACTGTCTCCAAAGAGCTGCCAGGGACAGCAAAAGACACAGCCAAAACACTTAAGTCCAAAAAAATAAAAATTAGTTTTTCCACCTTGAGGTCAAGGGCGATGGAGGTGCTACTCACATGAAAAAAAACCACACACAGAAACCAGTAACTCAGTTTCCAAGGTCATGTAAACTTTCTTTAAATAGCCAGACATATGGCTATTTCCACAATGTTTCCAAAATTATGCCCAGCACCTAGCATCTTGTTTTCCTTTAGGGAAAGCAATAAAAATAGGTTACTTTGAGGTGTCAATGTCACCAAGTAGTCAAGCTGACATTCTGTGGTCACTGTAAACAAAATAATATACTAAGTCCAAAACACACTGATAGCAATATTTTGGAAATACATATAGAGTGTTAATTGCTCTGAAGTGTAATAAGAATAAAAAAATTCAGTTAAGGTAAAACCCTCAAAATTCTCATTTCACTGATGGTACTCTAGATAACTGAACTAATTTCCAGTGTTAAAGAAAAAGTCAAGAGATATGGCTGAAAATTATTATGGATAGACTATATAGCTACCTGTAATTCAAAGAATTCTGCAAATACCTACACAAAACATGCATATAACATTCTATGGAAAAATTTAAGGGTTAAAGTAATTGTGTAAGACATAAGGCATGGCAGATTCTTTTTCTTACAAAGAAATGGCATTTGTGGCACCAACCCAAACAAAAATTCACAGAAAAGCAAAACTTGCTTTTCAACTTTTGTAAAGGTTGGTAGCTTTTACTGACTGAGATAAAATTGAGTTTGAAGGAATTCTGTAGAGATGTACTGTTGTATTAGAAAAATGAACAACTATACAAATATTTAATTATGCAATAAGTCTGTGCCATGTGAGAGAAATATATATGTCTAGTTATGAAACCAAATGTAAAGCAAGACCATATCTCAAACAGGTTTGGAACAGCTGCAGCTGGTCACATACTGGATTCACAGGGGCTGATGAGGGAGAGGCTGACAGAGAAGGTCACAAGACTTCTTTCTTTCCTGTCTGAACACAGCCAGAGGGTGCAAGGAGCCCTCCGTTGCTCCTCCTTCTTCTGGCCACTAGTTCAGACGTCAAAATGGAAAAAAGCAGCACTTTTCAAGCACAGAGGAGAAGTGCAGAAGATTAATGGGAAACTTTCTAACATAAGAACAGGAATAATAATGGTGCTGTTAACAAAGTTTACCATCTTGCACATTGATTTAAAAGACATTCAAGGAATTCATGTTTTTCAACACTTTGACTGTTGTATTCATACTGAGGCATGTCAGCAGGAGATCATCAACTATTTGTTTATTTGATAAAGTTTTATCCCACACAAAAAGTGCACTCAAAAAGATACTGTGGTGTCATACTGTTTAGTTTCTACTTCTAAGACAATTCTGGAAGAAAGTTTTATTGAAATATAACTTTTACAGGAACTGAAATGAAAAATGATTACCAAAATTTAACTGGTTCAGCTTTCTAGGCTGATTTACAATTCTTAAGATGAACTCCTGTAATTCATCATGGCCAGTAGACAAACCTATCACTAACTTTTAAATTAGAAAATCTGTGCTGGAGATTTGGACTTTTTAAACTAAAGATGATACTACATCAATAACTTTACCTAAAGTATTTTATTCAACACAGAAGTTCTGGCAATAAATCATGTCATGTGCTAAATAGGATTAGCCATTTCCAATGCTGCTGACCCAAATAAATAAATACATATAAAAATAAAGCTAATTGGACAAATACTAACAAGTTTGCAAGAAATTTAATTTTTCATTGTAGCTCTTAATAACTGCAGAATAAAGTATCAATCGAATTTTCCTCTTTTTCAAGCATGGCTTACATAGCAAGGTAACCTTTAACATTCACTAGAACAGGGTAACTTCCCTTTAATACCAATGGAAAAGCTTTTAAAAGCGGTACAGCGGTTTTCCCTCAAATTGAAAGAGCACTTAGTACCTCATGAAAATAAGTCGAAATTTTATATTATCAAAGTTGCCTGTAAAATGAGAACAATAAACATACACATAAGACTTTCTGGTTTAGTGTCTGATTTAAAAAGTTTCCATTCAACTTTAGCTGAAATCTACTACCAATAATGCCAATAGAAGATAGACAAATACAGCTGTTGAGTGTGGAGTTTTTGAGGGTTTTTGGTGGATTTTTTTTAGTAACAGAGGTTTATACAAATAAATGTTATTTCACCTCCTACCAAAATTTTTGCTTGATCACCACTTTAACCCAAAAATTGAGAGAATGGGAATGTTTCAGACATTTTGATATGTGTAAGCCCATTTAACTGTAGCTATTTCTTATGAATGTCTTCATCATAGCAAAATACTTACTCATACTGAATACACTTCAACAGTAGCTCTTTGAAGAGCCAACCTACTCCCACAGAAAATCTATTCATTATTAGAGAGATAATAAGAAACCCAGTATCTAGTTTAAGAACTCATCAGTAATTTTGAGATTAAAGTCTCTGACAACCTACATAGTACTAAGAGAGTCCCGTTGAAGTATTTAGTGAAAACAAAAAAAATTCTAGCAAATCATAGTACCTGTTTATGCAGAATATAACCTGATTTTCCAAGCAAAGACTGCTTGTTAAAAAGTAACCTAAAGCAGCTTCAAAGTACTCAGTTTACTTTATCTATTTTAAAACAGAAAAAAAAAGATAGCCACAGACATCCTGTTTTTAAACACCACTTTAACATGGAACAGTAGTTTGTTTTTCAGTTATGGGACTGAGTTTTTGGCACATATTAACAAGCAGAACTCATACATTCAGTGGTTTTTCTGGAAGTAAAGAGCATGCATAGAACAACAACAAAATGAAGGATAAATCTGCTTTGAAGTCAGGAGATTAATTTCTAAAAAAAAAAAAAGGTCTGTGGTACTGACCCTGCATTTTTAAACACCTATCCCTGCCCTTACCACTGAATCTGGGAATATTTTTCAAGTACCTTTGATACTTAGAAACTCATACCATATTTTCACAAATGAGGGTGAACAGAAAGCATACTCACTTGAAAGCGAGTCTAAAGTATAGCTGGATTGGGAAACTGAAATACAATAGCTGCTCATGAATAAAATCTATACTGTGACAATTTTGTTTTCCTTAATCTTTAAGGGTCACAGTCAGCATTTCCAAACGTAATAGTGTATGTGTACTGCTCCTAAATAATTGCCCTCTACAGAAATATGTACATGCTCAAGTTAGGTTTGAGCAGTAAGACTTCTAAAAATTGCACAATGCTTTAGTTCATACTGTCAAATGCTTTGTGGTCATACAAACAAGTATCTGCTGTAACAATTTGACCATAATTTTACAATACTGACATTTGTGTAGAAACCGTATCTTACCTGTTGAGTCTTCCAAATCAATCAGTTTGGGCATTAAACTTTCAGGTAACTTTTCTGGTAAATCATACCCATTCTTCCTAGCAACTACCAGATGAAATGCAGCACAGAACTCGTCCAATGTCAGTGCACCATCTTTATCAAAATCTGACAGTTCCCTAAGAAGGAAAACTTAGTATAAATAAAATTTCTTAAGGTTATTTTATTTCCAAAAGACAGGCTTCCATTTTGCTACTTGGATGAGCAAAGTTTATGTTCACTTTATCCTACTAAACATTTCATATTAGCACTACATGCTTTACTCTTCAAGATGATGAGCCTTCATTCATAACAGCTTACAGATAATTTAAAGTCACTTTTATCTCTCTTGGTTTTTATCCGATTTAAAATAGCTATTGGCCTCAGATTTTTGCCGAAGTATACTACTGAAATTATAGTGCTGAGGCAACATGATTATTTTAAATGGGAAAACACTTGAGATAGAAATCATTACACTGAAAGAAAGACAGCACCTGCCAAGGTAAGCCATTTAATGATAGCATGCAATGATGCAGTACAAATTCCAGACTACAATGAAATCGAAGATTTGCACAAACTCAAAGCTGAATTTGTGATCATGTACCACAACTTGTATTAAAAACCATGAATGTGTACATTTCATTTGAATTTACTTAGATATAAATGAATAAATAAATATAGGTAAGAGAAATAACTACTTAAATTTAAATGCATTTTTAACAATAAAAGCTTCAAATAAATTGCTTCTAACTCTGAAGAGTGTGAAATTTTCTCAAAGTGCCTTGTAAGTAGTAGCAGCCCAGGCCCATTAAAACCCACTAAAGTAATACTGGCATAAATATGAGCAGGACTGCACATACTAGTTTAGTTGTGAAATTTTACTTAACACTTTCTAGTAAGTAATTATTAGATGTCAACCAGATAGCTGTCATCTTTCTAAATATTTATCATTAATAATTATTTTAAAGAATCATCACACTTACCAAATATGAGAAAGTTCAAGAATAGGTAGTTTTGACTTAGTGAAAAATTCTTTAGCTGCAGACCCTAAAAAATTGCAACAATAATTTTTAATATTTAAAGCAAGTGAAATCATTAGAAGACTCAGACTTACTGTAAAGGTGATGAGTTATTTAGCAAAGGTTCTGGGAAAAATGGCACAAATTAATAGGGTTAAATGAGGGAAAAAGGCAAATTAGTTTCTAGGCTTTCTTGAATTACACTGAACTATAGTAGAATATTATCAGCAAAATGCAGAACTTCCTTCAAAACCGTATGCAAGACTAAACAAAAAACAAACTCTTTGTAACAGAACTGATGCACCCACAATTATATTCCGTAAAGAACAACTTACCTGGTATAAATCCATTTAGATCAGGTTGAATGGTTTTAAACTGATTAACATAATACTGCCTTTGTTCATCAGTTATTTTCCACGGGTCATCATAACTACTTGATTGCCTACGAATTTCATTTGCTGTTGTAGCTGATGCTACAGTTCGTACTGTTGTCTGGTCCTGTAATGAAATATTTTTCCTCAGTATCATCTACCTAAAATGCTTCTACAAACTCTCAACTTTTTGCCTTCAAAATATAAAGCACAGTTAAAACTCACAGTAGTTTAAAAACTGCAGGAAACCATCAGCAGATGGCATATCCAGGATAATGACAGGGTATTTTTGCACACTGATAGAATATGGAATGACCGCAGGTATGTAAGCAGAAAAAAAAGTATGGCACATATGCATAAAAAGCTAAATACAAATGTTTTAAAGTTATAATTGTTGACATTTTAAAAATTAGTAGCTTTCATTTAATCATTCCAAATTAAGGCAACTCAATGGAACAAAGATCTGTTGGGCAAAGAGCACTGAATAGACTACAGCACAGATACACAGTAAACATCTGCAATGAAAATTATGAAGGAAAAAAAAAACCCAAGGACTGCAACATCAATCTGAATGAGGCAAATCAAATACCAATAAAGTGTCACACCTGGACAGAAGCAGGATGCATGGCTAAAAGAGCACTGGTTGGTGGGGTATCTGCAAAACTGACCCAATTTTCTTGATGGGGTGGTGGTGAATGGCCAGACCATATGGGATCACTAGAAGTAGATGAGCCTGAAATTAGAAGAAACATCTCTTTTTCAAAAGACAACCTTGAAAAATGAGAAAGAACTGTGCATATGGTAATATCTCCTGTCAGGGAGATATACTACAGAATGATGAGAAAAATTAAAACCAAAATGCACCAAGGTGACTAAGTTCACCTCCTGACATCTCACTCTTGTAGATTTTTACATTATGTTAGCTTCAATCTGCACTAAAAAGACAGAACTGAGGAATGAGCTTATTGCAACACATGTAAAATGTAAATTGGATTTTACCCATTTAATGGGTCTTGAATGAGTTAATAAACACTCCACATTTTCATTTAATTGAAATAAGCAACACTTGTATGACAAATACTATTTAAAAGTGGCATATGATATTAGCATTCGACTTCATTACCTACATTAAACTTCTTTCTTTTATACATTTTAGTTTGCCATTCAAAGAACAACGTCTTGGAAGTTCCTCTTAAGAATTGGGGTTTTTGGCACAGGCAATCCTTTTCCTCTACATAATTTTTACACTAACTTAACTCAGCTGCTTAAAAACAGGCCAAGAATAATAAAAAGCATCCATAAAGAATGCTGAAACCTGCTATCTATTAACTATCTGGAACACAACTGTTGAGATTCACCCAATGCCCTGCCATAATGCACTTCTGAAGAACTGCCAATGTTCAATATCTTTATATTAAAATAATGATGAAGCAACTACAGAAAGACATGGCCATCCACTGCTCTACATACAAAAACATCAAAATTCTGTAAAATCGCAGGGGCAAATTAAAAATTTAAGGAACTTAGGTCAGAGAGAAAACAAATCATTTAGAACAAGTCTAGAAGACTCCCAGGACTCCATTCTACTCCTCAATTCCTGAAAGAAATGCTGAACTCCTTAAATCTATACAACATTTGTGAAACTGATGAATCTACACTTCTTGCACAGCTAAATGCTTTCTCTTGAAATATGCCAAAATAAAGTCATACTTAGATAAGATTTTTGCCTTAGAAACAGACTTCTTTTTAAAAGAGGTCAACTTCTTGTGAGTTTCTGTAAGCCCTCCACATAACAAGAAATAGGACACTGATGTCACATTTAATCCAGCTAGTAAGATCTAATTTCAAGCAATAAGTACCAAGAATTTCTTGTCATGATGCTGACTAAAAAACCTGCTATGACAAGTGCATTCATATAGAGGTAATCAATTTATGAAGCTGACAAACATCAACAATTTCAGGTTCTTGAAGGCCTTATGACACTACACTGCAGTAAACAGAATTAAGGAAATTGAGAATCTGTGAGGCACATTGAGGACTAACAATTCAAGTGACAGTATAACTGATAGTATACAATACTGCTATCTAACACCTGGCAACATGCAATTACTCTTTCATTCCATAAACGAAAAGTAATAAGAAAAATGCTTAGAACCAGTTTATCTTTGCTCTTTTCCTACACACATTAGTCATAATTGTGCAGAACACATTTAATCTTGCTTTACATTGAGTAAAAAGTGTCGCCCTGATTTTTGTAAGACTTTCTAAGCCTTATGGTATTTACATATTTGTGAAGAACTTTCTCACACACTTTCTGTAAACAGCTCACTGTTTTTGCATTCCTTCATAGAGGAGGAGAAAAATTGATGGACTGTTTGTCCAGTGTCTTTGGAGAGGTGGCACTGCCACCGTCCAATCCACTGTCACTTTTGGAAAACTATAAATACTGGAGTCAGAAAAAATAAAGGCTCTTCTCCTCTCTTCTGATCACCTGAGCTGCAGTGTGTGTCTGTGTTCTTTCATGTCCTATAGTGACAAAAAAGTAGTATTTGCAGGAAAAGAATTTAATCAAATTATTTTTTGTGGAGGATCTTTTCTTTCTAAGTTAGCTTTAATATGATGAAAAGGCACTATAAACTACTCATTTTGACCAAAATTCACCCTCCACTTTCAGAAGCTCCTGATGTGGCCTGAAGCGTCTAGTGACTTTATCCAAAAGTGCTGAGAATAAAGGTAAGGCATCTGACAATGCTTTATTTGCTTTAAGGCTCTTCTTCAGTAGTTCATCTAATTCTCAAACACTAGAAAGAAACTCAAGAGAAAAGCTCAGTCTCTTTCCACCTTGTCTCTTTCAGGTCTAATACACAGTCAGAGAAGACCTTCCCATCAGTCCTTTTGAAACCTGACACTCAAATTTTATTTTTGATACATTGAATTTCCCCTTCTCTGCCTCTCAACACTGACATTACTATCATTAACCCTATATATGTTTACTCCTCCTTGACGTCTCTCAACTGATTTTGCTACAATTCAATTCATGTCCCACTTAGCACAGTATCTGTTCCAAAGCAGTACTTGGACAGCAATGGAAATGCCAGTAGCACCAAACTGTGATACCTTCAGAGTACTTTACAAGTATTGCAAGAACTATTTCCTCTCTCCCCTGTTCAAACAATACCAGCAAGAACATTCTTGCTTTATTGCTCTTGTTATTTACTGTCCACTGCAATGTTTTAGGACAAAGGATGGAATGGCTGGAGAACACTGGAGAAAGATTGCTAGTAACCATGGAGACCAGAATCTACACATATACTCATGGACTGCCACCAGCCAATAACTCAATTTGACAAAACCAAATCAGAAACAGAGACGGAAGAAAAGTTGGAAGAAAACTGGGTCACAGAGAAGATTCAAAACCATCGGTCTTTTTATTTTGTTTTTTTACCCAATTAAGAAAACCTTCAGTGGTCTCTGTGCATTGTGATCAGTAAAAACACCTGCAACACTACTTTCAATGGAGAATAGGTCTAAGACCAATTATCAGATTTCAACAAGCTGGTGAAGTCTAATGCTCTTTGTTGAGTACAAAGATCTAACAAATTCCAGTAGCTGCTCTCTATCTTCCTCCAGCTTGAATATCTTACCAACACACTGATAACATATGGAAAATTATTTAATTTCCTGTACAATAAAAGCTATGTCCTTTACTTCGAGATATAAATGGAAATGTAATAAATGTTCTATCTAGTTAACACATAATTTTCAGTAACTAGACAAATATGGGTTTACTAGAACTAAATTTTCAACTAACTCTGTAAACTAAGAAGAGCTTTCCTCATTATCCATCTCTGGTGAAACAAAACCAGAAGCTGAATACAATTCTGACAAGAAGATAAAATGCTGGATAGCTCTTATGCCCAGGTAAGAATATTCCATGGCTTGTAACAAGGCCAATTCTCATCAATTATTGAAGCATTAACTAGGGGACAAAGGACCATTTAGTGTTCTGCAAGCCCTGAAGATACACGAGAACTCTTAGCACAGTAGACAGCTTCCAATTCTGTCCCTGAAGTGTTCACAAACTGCTACAAAATCTCTCCCAAAAAGAAAAGAAAGAAGTGTGGCTTAGGGCTGCAACTTTTCATACATATTCAGATATCAACACAAAACTCTAATGTCATGCCAAAGAAAGCTAACCAATATCCTAGGACAGAACAGAAGTTCTCAGACTTTTTAAACTTATTTTATGATCACTATTTGGTTGTATTATTATACTATCAACACAAATATTCTGCTTTGCTTCCAGTCCTAACAAGGTAATAAAAAATAATTATCACATTCTGACATGCCACTCAACTATCATTTGAAGTAGGGGAGGTTCTTTCTCCCAGGTGTGTCAACATCAGCAACATTGTAGCAGCTTGAGCTGTAGTGCAAAATGAGATGAAAAGGTAAAAGTATGGTCTATTAGTTTTTGCTCTCTTGAAACTATAGGAGAAGGAAGCTCACATCTCATATACAATTTCTGCTTCCTACAAGGTGTTCAGTCATCCACTGAATTATTCTGTGAAGACTTTTCCAGACTGGAGATGCAAGCCAGAGCAAGGACATAAAGCTGTTAAAAAATTATGATCTTATCTTAAACTGCTAAATCGAAGGCATCTGAAAGACTTGAGAGACTCAGGTTTTAACAGACTTGACTCTGACATTTCAGGACGAGACCTGAGCTAACTATAAATAGTCTACATAGGTAATCAGTGTCTGTCACTGAATTTTAGTTCCTGATATTAAAGTAAAATAAATGCATCCTTTGGGGCTCTCTTTACAAAAATGAGAGAAGAGAGATAGTAACAAGCCTTGGCTTCTGATTTCATTTTTGTAAGCATACTGAGCCAGCGTGACAGATCCTCAGAAACCAGTAATATACATACAAAGCATTAACACTATCCTAACTGAATTACTGGACAGTGCAGTGACAAAAATTGTAAAATCCAAATTATTTTACTCTGTTGAGATGAAAACAGGTTTTCTTCCTTTTCTTCCAAGAAATTGATAACTACAGCTGTAAGTTACACTTTAGATTTTTAATGCAAGACATCATGTAAGATTTTTAAAACCAACAATTGCGTTATTATCTAATAATTATTCTACAGCCCAATTCAAAACAGAAAGCGCTGTTTAACTTTGTTCATAATGGGAGTATGAGGATGCAATGGAATGTTTACTATGCATAAGTTAGAATCTTCCTGTTTAAATACATCTTTCTCCAACAAAAAAATAGATTTAATTTTTGCCCTTCTGGTTTAAACAACATGCTTGTTTATTATTTGACTCATCAGAAACAGTTCCACACTTGAGGTTCCATGATTACAGCTGACAACCTCATTATGTGAAATAATGTTTCAGAATAAAGTAAAATGCAAGCAGAGAGACCTGGGTTCTCATTTTGCTTGGATCACAAGTGAAATGGCACAGCCCTACTGAAACTATAACACTTCACCTGGTTTCTCAAAAACATCTTGCACTGGAATCAAGATGAGCTTGTAGTACTGATCTTAGGAAAACCAACCAACAGTCTATCTGGCTCTACCTAAATGTCATGAGAACATAGTTTTTTCTATAAACTCTGCCCTTAAAATGTAGGATCAAGGGGACGGAGGAAACTATGAACTGCCTACAACCGCTGAAATTCAAAGCAATAATTAATAATCTTCAGTGCAAAAGGATCATGCATAGTAAGTTACACTGAATTTTTCTTAAAGTAATATATGAAAAAACACTTTATCTTTAGCATTGCCAGAACAGACAGTCCTTCTATAACAGCATCTTTGAATACTTTAAATAAACTATGAATGTGTTCCAGTATGGAATATAAAATCAGGGAATGCTGAGCTACTTCAGAAATATGCTCAAATAACTTCTGAAAAATTTACCTATTAAACATCACAGAGAAACCATTACCAAACTGAAATATTAACATTGTATTACAATTTTATTCTTAAGATAACAATACTGAACTTTTCAACACTAGGAAGAGTTTGCATACTATCCTGCAGGCCGTGACTCTAAGTTAGAAATCAGACACAGTTGTATTTCAGCTTTAGAGAAACACAAGTCAACTGAACTATAGGAGAAAAAAACGTTGAGAAATTGAGTGCTGACAGTGCTTGGACTGAACCCTTAGAAGAGATTATATAAGCAATGAGCAGACTAAATTTTTTTTTTTAATTGTAAATTGACTGGGACTTACTAGCAAGCAACATTCAGGACACTGGCATAAACCTCTGCATACAACCCACTTCACTTCTAAAGCTTTATTTTCTTATCCAACCAATTCTAGTAGAATCCCTGTTCCTTCATGGATGCTTAGAATTACAGAATGATAATAACTGAAAGGTAACAGACCAATTTTGGAATATAATAACTGAAATAAATCAAGCAATCACAGTTCAATCTCTAACTATAGCCTACAAAATGCAGTATTATTTAGCAGTACCATCAAGTCAAAAACTGAATTACAATTGCTCCCAAATTTATTATGACTATCAGGTATCAGAAAAGAAAACATAACTTATTTTAAAATAAGACATATTAAAGGAGAAAGCTTTTAAATCAAAATACAGTGATACAATAACAGGGAGGGTCTCCATGTTACACGAAGAACATTAGGATGAAAATCTTCATTGAAACAAGTGGTTCTACATTGACAGACTGGAAATGCAGAGGCTTCAGTTATTTACATAAACTTTAAAGAAATCAAGTGAATTGTTCTGGCAATTCAGCTAATCTACCAGAAATAAAAGTCAAGCAAACAATGTATTATCTGTTGCTTTCCCTTGAGGTCCCCACATTTTCAGGTATACCGACAACTTCTGCACAATTTGAACAGGATTATCAATTTTGTTTTTAAAAACTTTCCACTGGAAAACTTAAACACTCCCCCTCCCTCCAAATCCTAAGCATTTCCCATGTAACACTAATAAATGGATCTGCCATATGCAAGACCACAGATTCTACAGTGCTGCTATCAACACCGACACTTGAATCTTGAAGAAAATTTCAGGACTGGAAAACATGAGGATAAACTGTCCTAAGATCATTTATTATACTTATTTAAGAATTCCACAACTTTTGGGTTACTGCTGAAGCATAACAAGACATTTATACCTGGTTGTACTTCACTAAATGGAGCCCAAAAAGGCCCAGGTCCAGCAAGAGGTCGCTCATTATTCCCTCCGCTGGGATGGCGGTTGTGCTTCCTCCATGTGTGTGGAGAGGTTGGTGGGGACTGCTGTGGTGAAACAACTGGAGATGTGGACTCCTAATAAAACAAAGGAATCTTCTAAGTTTTTCACTACATAACTAAATACATAAAAGCCTATCTAAAACCATTATTTCTAGAAACAACAACCACTGCAGTTAAACTCTCATTTTAGAGAGTGAAAATTTTAGTACTTATTAAAAAGAAAGAACAGGAGAAGTCAGGTACAGCATAACTAGGACTGAACACATTTACATCAATGATTTTTAACTTTGCATTCTTAAAACAACAGCAATGCTGGGTTAAGTCACTTAGCTACAAAGGAAACTAGATTATAAAACTCACTTTCACTTGTGATAAAAGTTACATTTGAAACCAGGTCTCAAAAGAAATACTTACTGTGCAAGTTATTATCATATCAAATGTTACTCAAATGATTCACAGTTACTTTCATTTAAAACAAACCAGAATGAAGGATTGGGGGAAAAAAAATTCACCAAATAGCACATGTGGTTTTTCCAATATGCAAAAACATTGATTCACAGTTACAAAAAGAATTATGCCAGCTAGGATATACTTCTCTGCTGTACAAGGTAATGTTGCCATGATACTAAGGCTCATACTTCTCTTTAATCACATGCTGTACTATATTCTTCCTGAACAGGTAGGAAAAAAGAGAATCACATGTGCAATTTCTACATGGAATCAGTTCTCTTAAGACATTCAGATTACCACTTTACCTCATTTCAAATAAAATACAATGGAAAAATTGTACATTTGTCTATTGTACAAAGTATTCATGTAATAGAATTTTCTTCCCCACATCTTTATCTTTTGAAATGTTTGACTGCCAGTTCTCCCAATTTGAACTGAACTGTATTAGTGAAAACAAGTAAAAGAAAGCAAATCTGGAATTACAAATATCCTGAAAAGCAGTAACAAAGCCAAAAACCTCAAAATTTGTTTCAGCAGTACACAGAAAGTTTGGTACTCCAGGTAAACAGGTGTTAGTACACTATCAAGTACCAACAGACAGACCGAATGTATTGTCCCCCAAAATTACCCAAGCTGATTTACTTTGCCTAATATGCAAATAACATTAAGCTTTTTAAACAATATTACACCTAGGAAAGTCTAAAAGTCTTTTAAAAGGTAAGAAAGTGTCATTAACAAGCTTTTCTCCAAGCAAGGTATATTCTAAATGTACATGCATCCTAACAAAAAAGCTTTAGAACCACAATGACTGTTAATTTACAATGTGTTGATGTAAACTTTTGCCTTTTCTTGGCCTCTAATTTTCCTATTCCTTGTGAAGTGAAGCCATCTTGGTTGATTCTGCAGATAAGGTATTTTGTGGAAGTTCTGACCATCAAGTCAGATTTCCTCACATGAATTGCTAGGGCACAAGATTTCAGATTTTCCATTCCAAGTATTTAAGTCATGCTCATACATACTGGCAAAGAGTTTCACAAAATGGCTGGGAGCTATACTAATTCACTTCAGCTTTTAACTGAGGGATCAGCTTACTACATAGCCTGTGTTACTGTTCCTCCACAGTACCTCCACCAACTCAAGACACTTTTTTTTGTTGCAGCTACATGCCTTTCTGAAATTTGCCTGAAGATTTCTCCTTGTTGTTTAGTTGACACATTTATTTTCAATGGCAGGGCATTGTTATCCTCACTGGTACACAGGGGCAAGAGGGGAAGGAGTCAGGGTTTCCAGAGTGTCACTTGCAGGCTGGAAAATGGAACTGAGCTACTGTGCTTAGCATTGTGCAACAGGTGATAGGAAAACCATGACACTGTATCACTTAAATAAATTAAAAGCTTCCTCTTTCCTTGGCTTTTACATAAGATATGAACAAGATATGAAGGATGTTTGAATTTTTTTAGCTAAAAACATCATGGAATAAACAGAGAAAGCTATGCTTGGACACAGACGTTACTCATGTAATCCAGTACTCCTACAAATCAGATGGTCCAGAAAGACACAAAAAAAAAACCTGAGGCAGACAAATGTATGATAATCTACCTAAAGGAAACTACTCACTGTTTCTAGTAAACTGCATGTGAACATTAAAACTTGACACAGTCATCATGAAGCAGCCTTGCCCTAGGCTGAGAACTGTGACTCTTCAGTAAGCCTCTGCCTAACAGCTGGTCTTATGCTGCCAGCACAGGAAGAAACTGTAAATGTGATCCCCAGGTTCAATTCTCCTAAATCTTTACTTCACATATGGTTGATGTGATTCTGTAAAGCATGTAGTAAAAGTAATCAGATCATCAGAAGCACAAATATAGGAAATAATTACAATTTTTCTCTGTGTGAAAAACAACATTATACCAGAATTCTGAATATTTACAGATTTCCCACAACTGATTTGGAGCTTACAGACTCCAAAATTATTGAACAACAAAAGCATGTCACCAGCTCTGATGCCAAAAAACTTACTGAAGGGGGACAATCCACATTTTTAGCTTTACTGTCATTGTAAGGCACACATTCCCAAACCAGTTTAAACCTAATTTAGACAGCATTACAGCAGCACCATCTTTCCCTTGTGCAATCCTAGACACTCACAAATACCACTCATGGCATTCATTCACCTAGCTTACTAGAATCTTAAGAGAGCTAAAACCCTTAGTTGTTTTTTGTTCTTTTTTTAACACACACAAATATGTGTGTATACATCAAATGTCTTGGCCACAATACTGATGGCTTGATGCAAGTATAAACAAGGAAGATGAAAGCCAAAAAAGGCTGGGGAGGAGGCAGGACAGTGGAAACACTGACTCCCATTCAAAAGCAAGTCATGGGAAAACACAATGACTAGAGATTTACTGAAACTGCAATTAGATACAGGTTCATTAACCCTTGTATATAGGTTTTTAAGTATATATTTGCCTTTACACTGAATAAAAAGTTATTAATTTTACCTAAAAAACATGGTTTCTTGTACAGTTTCCACTTCAGTTTTATCTTGAGCTCCCCACTTGAGTAAACAGAAGCATTTTTTTCAGTTTAACAATTTTATCAGAACCATCTCTGATCCTCAGCTGCAACACATATTTGTATAAATTGGGAATGTTTTGAGAGTTTATGAACATGTTTGTTGCAACTGAGCAGGTAGGGTTGTTTGCTTTCATCTGTCTGATCTATTAATAAAAGAAATTAATTTTCAAAGCCTGAAACATCCAGAATCAGATTTTTTAAAGATAATTAGAATACAGAATCTAACTTATCTGCTCTTCCAAACTGCAGCATGTAAGAACAATTTGCATTATTTAGCTTACTGGTAGCTCAGTCATTTGAAGTTACCCACCTAATCTCTTCAGGAACTTTGAAAATTTTACTCAGCATCTGCACACTGTAGTAGATGCTTATTAGATCAGCTACTATCAAAATCTTATTTTTTATATTTTTTATTATTTTCAATGCAAGTGCATTTAAATGACTTTCATTCTCCCTCCAGACAAATCTCAATAAAAATCAAAGCAATTCCACCATTTTGTATTTTACTATGTTAAGCCACTTATTTTATCCCCTTAAATGACTCCAGAAAATATCTAAAGAAAAGCATGTTGATATACATGGGTAATGAATTTATTAAATCAAATCATATTAAATCAAACTAATGAGGACATATTTGTCAACAACTAACAAAAAATAAGGCTATAGTTACCATGTACCAATTAAGCTACCAATTAAGTAGTGCATTTTAATTAAGAAAAAATCACATTTAAAAACATTGTAAAAAATCATTGTTTTTGTCAGACTGGAATTACAAAACTAAGACTTGAAGTACTCATAACTTAGATATTTTTGAACTGAAAAGAAGTTACTAAAAACAGTATGTTAATTAAAAAAGGTGATATATTATATGACTCTAAAGGAACAGCCTTAGTGAAGAATAGTCAAACTGGCATAAGATAATTAAGAAAAAAGCTAAGGGGACAATATTGTCCAGAGGGATCTCAGCCTCACAAGGGCATTATAAGGATACATGAGACAAATGAGATTACAACCCTGGTCCTGGGTCTCACTCACCAGGTCAGAAGAAAACCTCCTAACAAGAATTCCAAAGGCAATGAAGCCAGACATGATATCTAAAGAGTAGCTTTAAAGGTGTTGTGATTCAGTTCCTGAAACCATCCAGCCTGCTTATGAGTTAGTCAACAGATCCATCATGAAAAAAATTTATGTAGAGATGACAATTGCACTGCAGAACCCAGGTTTTTGTAATCAGCCGGCCTTCATACCAAAGAACAAAACAGCCTGAGTTTCAATGAGAACTCCGTTTGCAGCGCTACGCATTTTTCAAGGCGGGAAGTGTGGTTTAGCCAATCGAGAAAAATAATTATTAAACCAGAGGCAAATGAAAAAGGGGTCAATCACAGCATGATGGATGATACTGCTATTTTTGTGACTTCCTCAACTAAGGAACTACACTACATTTAACCTGAAGCTGAGCATAGCTCAAGCGGGGTGTCAAGCAAAATAGTTCAAACAATGTGGAGATTAATACAAGGATGGAAGGTGTAACAGAACTGGCCATAGAAAGGGCAAAGCTGGATTGTATTAGAATGAGAATTACAAGATTGAAGGGAAGTTTCCAACAATGTTCTTGAATGACTGATTTGGACAATAACCTAATTTGATACTTTAGGTGACTGATTATGCACACTACATGGCATGCTTACAAATCACGACAACAAATATAAGGCAGCAGACAGATGGATCCCTTTCAGGACACAGGGAAGAGTCAGCTATCAAATTTTAAAATTAAAATACAGGTTTTTTTGCATAACAAATGTTAATACCAGAGACCAGAAAGAGAAGACTGCATGCACAGGTCAATTATCAGACCTACATTATGTCAAGTATGACAGATTTGCTTTATTCACAGCTGTGAAGGTATATGAGGTGAAAGATATCAAGCAAAACTGGGAAAGAACCTTACAAAATAGAATTAATACTGGTGAAATATCACTTGGAACAAGAAACACATATGTAGCAAAATATTTTCAATAAATGTGAATTCAATTTGGATCACAGGCAGAGGATTAAGGATTACTGGTAACTACTTTATGAAATGAAACTGAGACTATGGATTGTTTAGTCAAGCAAAACAGAACTAAATTGGAATGCAATGGTTTTCCAGTAAATACTGGCAGTGCCCTGCAGCAAATACTAATGACAAAGTTCTTAAATGAACAGGCTGAGCTAAGTGGGAATTCCCACCATATTACCATGAATATTCCTACTAAGGCCCTGGAATAGTTTTTCCCAACAAAGCCAGTGTGGAATAAAAGGCTTCACAGTTTCAAGAGAAAATGCTGATCATTTTTAAAACTCATCCAATAAAACTTCTTATAGTAATAAACGGTTAGATGCAAATGACATATGAGACCTTTTCCAGTTCTGTGCTTGCAACCAATATAATAACAGGTATATTTTATCTGAAATTACCTGTTCAATCTACAAAACAGAAGTGCACAGCAACAAACTACTAGCAAAACCTTAAAATAAAGTCACACTGGTTTTCATACAGTTGAAAGAATTGAAATGATCTAATTTTGTCTGCTACAGGTACTAAATTTGAGCTTTTCCTCCTAAGGCTGCAAGGACATAGAACTAAATCAATATCATCTGGAATGCCAGTAATATGCTTAATGCATCTTAATGCATCCATAGGCAGAGCAGTATCTTCAGCTTTACCTTTTATTTTCACCTGGATATAGCAAGGTTCCACCTGTAAGCATTTGTCAGATACTTATTTTTCAGATGTTAAAGTCTCAATATCTACTGAAGCTATACCCCTCGTCTCCTGAAAAAGAGGGGAAAGTATCCTAAAGCAGTACATGAAGGACACTGGATCATACGTAAAAAACAGAAAAAGTATTTGTTCTTTTGGCCTTAACAGCAAAACACAAAACATCTCCAACACTGAGAACATTTAGCCACTCGTCAGCTACTCTCAGAAGACACAAAATTCTTCCTGCTCTCAACATTGCTGCTTCTTCTAAGGTTTTCAGTACACTTAACTTTTTCAGTAACAAGCTGTTACTATCAAGGTATAGATAAGTATATACACTGCAGTAGCACACCTATGTCCCCAAAGTGCTCATATAGATGTCACATTGTCAGCAGAGTGCTCAAATCTACTTAGCCTCTATTTTACAGGAATCAGAAATTCTGTCAGAAGAAAAAAATATTCACCCAGTCTTTTATCTCCACCAGGATGTGCAGTTAACATGCTATCCAGCAAGTGACAGCATCTTTCATTACTCAGCTAGCAATCAGTTCTGCAGCTAGTAATCCTAAAATCAGTTCTGCATCTTCCATGACAGCTGGGCATGACTTCAGTCATCTTCTAACAATATTAAAAAGATATAAACTTCTGCCCAGTACTATATTTATAAACCACACAAGCTACCACAAAAGCATTTACAGCTACTGTTTGGAAACACAATCTGACTGCTATTTCCTGATTGCCTGCCTCCAAGTAAAGTTCATTGAGAGAACTGCTGAAATAATGCATTGATAAATAAATAGTTTTAGCTAGGACGTTCCTGTAGACAACATACTGAGTAAAATTCTTCTTCGTAAATTGTGATTATCTGATATTATCCTATGCATGACAAATCTCACCAATATGGAAAGCTGCATATAAATGAAACAGTTTTTAAAGATGAAGATACCTTATGATTTCATACAAATAATATTTCAACCATAGTATTTTAAGAAATCAATGTCTTTTCATGCACTGGTCACATTCTCAAAGCCACAAACAGTTTAAGAAAAAAAAACAAAACCCAAATTTGCTAATGGAGTATCTAACAAGTACATGATAAGCTCCATGAGTGAAATATCCAAGCTTAACTGACATATTCCTCCAGAAAGAAGAGTGATCCCTAGGAAGATGACAGATTGTGATTTACTTGTCAGACTTCATCTCTTTGAATACTCATTGCTCAAAAAGGTGGCATTAGAATTCAGAATCTGAAACTCTTTCTAGATTTTATAAATCTGAATCGTATCTCCAAGTGAAGACAACTAAATCAACAATTTCCATGAAAATATGGATAAAAGCTGTACCAACCTTATAAAATAACTCAGAGTATTTGTATGGTTAAGTGAGAAATCCGGGCTCAAGCCCCTTCCTCAGATTCTATCCTGGTATCTGAATCACTAATCATTAGACTGGGACAAGAAGGCTGCTTGGATGGGATATTGTACAGCCAGAAATGTAGCATCAGCCATAGACCGTTCAGTCTTACAACAGGGTGCAAAATTATACAATACTTCCCCGATGTTCTAGACCATGAATACAACTTAAAACTGAGGGACTCAACGCTGTGTTGTCTGTTGTATTTGTTCCAAGTCTGCTTTCGGGGCAAGATCGCTCAAAGGACTTAGATACAGAGTTTCTTTATTCTGCGGATCGGAAACAGACTTATGTAATAGAGAGATACTAAGTTGCTTTTATTAGCCAAGACAGAAAAATTAAACTGGGATGCACATACACTTTTGTCAATATGTGGCTTCTTTATTCTAAACTTGAAGACCTCAAACATCAGGTTTATTTTTCTTTTTGTGATTTTAGTATTATGCCACTACAGATTCCTGTATCAAATTACAACTGTTCACTAAATAAACTCAACATCACGATGGAAGCATATAAAACACAGTTTTAACCCAACTACAACTTCACAATCAGATTTAGGAAATCTGCAATGTGTCAAGTGCTTGGTAGCTCTCTCAAACACACCTACCCAAAACTAGAGAGCAAAAAGCTATCTTGAGACCTACTGCTAGCTCTTTTTTCATTATATTCCCCATCTCCACTTTGAAAGAAAGGAAGTGGCAGCCAAACACTGATTATGGATTTCCTGTACTAATTTACTTTTTCTTTATATTGGACCAGCCTGGGTTATTTCCATAGAGACTAATAGATGTTTATGAGTGATTCCTTGATTCCCGCTGTGACTACGGGACATTTGCAAGCTCCTCAACTCTTTACAAAATAAGCCTAGAAAAAAAACATACCACAGGGAAGAAAATAGGTCATTCAATACATACACCCAGCAAAATTTAGCATTTATACTCAGCTCTTGTTTGTAGAAAAGACAATCTGAAAAGGTTTTCCCCATGGAAAAAGAGCATCAAGACTGTAAACCCAAGGAATTATGTATGAGAATGCACAGAGCTGTAAGTCTTTACAGTTCTTAACTTATTCAGACATTTGTCACTGAAGACGAAAGAACCAGTAAACAAAAAATAATCAGTTTTCTCATTATTAAAACATAAGAAAAGGCTATTTGAAAATTTCAGTCCCCTTTTCTGGTTCTCATTGTCTCTCCTTAAACCACTGAATAATAAAATGTGAGGCAGAGAAAAGCAACTGTGAAAATTTACAGATTTATTTCTAAATACAGTATTTCAGATTTGCATATATTTGAGCATGTTGAACTACTAGAAATTCAGTCTTCCATGGGACTCAGTACCACTGTTCCAATGACCAGGAAACTGACAACAACTATTTAATAAATGAGCTATTGATACCATAATGACTACAACTGTATATCTGTCACCCTAACTTACACTGAATTTCTTTCCTGTCTCAATTCTTTGTCCATTACTGCCAATATTTTAAACACAGATTTTAAGACTTCATAAGAAATGTCTCCTACACGCAAGTATTTCAGAGGCAGATATGATCTTTGTGTATAATACCTATCAGTAATTTTTTTTAAGAAATTATATTGAAAGTAACCTAGCTTAGAAGCCCTATCAAATTGACATCTACACAGCAAAGTAGTGATAGAACCCCATTTAATCTTTTAAGTCACTTTACCTGTTGATCAGTTGACGTACGCTGCTGAACTGCATCATGGCTCACAGAGCCTTTTTTGACTTGTATCCTGCCAGGTGGAGGAGGAGGAATCACACCTGAATATGAAGATGGGTTATCAGCATCTGAGGAATACAAGGCTGTGTGTCTTGACTCTTGTTCATTCTTTGACACAACAAATCTGGGAAGAGGGAGGTCCTTTACTGTTAAAAAAAATAAAGAAGGACATTTACCACACTTCAGTATGATAATTAAAAATAAAAACACTGTTCTATTTTGAAACACGAAATTTTAAAATTTCACATGTGACTCAATTCCTTACACACTGAGACTGCTGCTACAGTCAAGCCAACACCTGGCAGCAGGAAAAAATAAAATACCTATTTCTGCATTAGACTTCATGATTCTGCTACCCAGGTTCTGACTCTGGTACACAAAGATGACTTCACATTGCTCCATTACAGCTTTGTGCCACAACTGTGCATAAAATGCAGGAGCAATCAGATAACCTAGAATTAGCTCATTTTTTGTTAGTTTTTTCAACATTTCATTACTGAAGCGTGATTTCCAAAATTTATCTACCATTTCTTGCACCTGTAAAGAATTAGACTTTTAATATAGAATGGTTCATCAAATTTGCTTAGCAAAACAAATACTAAAATACCGCAGTATACTCAGTGTAATCTTTTGATGAGCTAATGTCATGTTCATATTTACAACAGATAATATAATCTAGTCATATCACAGAGTATGACTATTGCTTAAATACATCTATGCACACTTTTCTACAACAGCTAAATTAGCTAATTGTGAATACTGAAACTACAACTGGAAATATTCCAATGTCACCTCACTTTGATATGATCAACTAAAATGCAAGGTTTCTACAAAATGCTAGGAAGCCCTAGCTTTATGTACCACAGTTCAGAGTAACCTAATATAGAAATGAAACTACATAAACCTTCAATTTCCCACTGCAAGACTTCTACAGTTTTTTTTCCCAACTGCAATCTTCTTAGTGCTCCACTCTGAATAAACATAAATTGTGAATTTGCTGTACAGCTTACTGGGAAATTATGTCTCCAACACAACACAAAATTACAAGCATGGCTCAAATATAATTTCTCTTGCTGACTGCTTACGTAGATTACTTCTCATACTGAGAATGAGTCAGTGGTACTACAACTACATGAAAATACAAGATGAAATTGCGTACTGTTTATTACATGAGCATTGTACCCCATGCTGAAGCAGGAAAGTAACATAACTAAACAGCAAACCACAGTCCACCAAAAAGTGAAAAAGCTATTGCATACAAAATGTGTATGCCTGCAAAACCAGAAAAATACAGACACCAGATGATCCAATTGATACAGGGTAAGTCAGTGTAACCTGCTGTGCCAGCACAAGTCACAAAATAGAGGACTCAAAAGAAACACAAAATACTGTCTTCTTTAAAAGCAAGACTAGATAAATATAGATTTGTTTAGCTGTACTAAGTTCCTACATGACTAACCTGCTATTTTTACCTCTCTCCTCTTTGACTTTTTCCAATAACAGCAGAAAAATCACATTTCAACACTACAATATTTGTTACCATTCAGAAATCCCTCAATTATAAATGTGAGAGCTGTCATGAATGGAACTAACCCTTGATACTGAATATATTAAAGAGTTCTCTGTACTTTTTGTGCCCACATCCTTACTAGTATTTTCTTTCACCAAAACCGGCATTCCATATTTAAAAAATAAATATTGCTTTGAAATAGACACTGTTCATTCATCTCTCAATTTTTAGCTTCCTGGAAGGAAATTTTTTTGAGACAAAGGAAAACAGCTTTGGAGGTTTGTAGTATAATAACTAATGCCAGTATTCTTACTCTACTGCCCATCTGAGTAATCAAAAGAGCACTTAAGAATCACTTGGACTACACTTATGTTAGACTCAATATTCAAAATTCGACTGAGTTTCCACTCAGGAACTCAGATAAACAAATTTCATGTCTACTGGCAAGACACACACCAAAAAGCAAAAGGAAGAAGTAGGAAGGTGAAAGAAACTCCCAAGATAAAAGAATGAAGAAAATAAAGAAAATCAATGAAACACGCAACATGGAGAACTAAAAAGTAGATGTCCAAAAATATAAGCATCAACTAATTTAAAATGTCTGAAGAGAGAAAGAATATACATCTTACAGTTTGAGATGTCTCTAACAGTTTGTCATCAAGACATCTTGGAGATGGAATGTGGGCAGAACCAAGTTTGCAAAACTCATTCATTTTATCAGCCTGTTGCATTTTAGTTGTTGAGCTAGCTGTTAAAAAAACGCTTGAATCATTCTAGAAGCAGGAAATTCATAGATAGGACTGGAACCAGTGCAACCAAGGCAACAGACCATAGCTAAAAACAGTTAGGGTAAAAATAAGTGTTCTCTCTATTGTACTTGATGTATTTTGTAGGCTTGGAACCAGTTATAGAAAATTATTCCTAGAAGTTCAGAAATCATTAAAAGTATTTCTAATATTGTCATGAATCAAGGAAATTATCAATGTGAAATTCAACTTCCAGCCACTGTTAACTTTATAGCAACATATTTTATATTTTGCAATTAACTCTGTACCTTCATTTAATTATTTCCTTCAAAGTTCTTGTGATTTCTCTTCTTTTTTTTTTTTTTTTTTTTTTAAACAGAACAGCTCCTTTTGGTTAAGATACCTCACATTAAAATAAAACCAAGCTTACAAAATCCCTGTAAAAAGCCTGCATACAGATGTCTTTCCCTTCTCCAACAGGCATTCGACAAAAATTTCCACAATTGTTTGATCAAGTTCCATTTTACCAGTATTAAGAGTTTTTCCAGCTTTCTGGTTTTAGGGCATTCCGCTACAACTTGCTAAAGCTTTAGATTAGGGAACACATTAGGAAAACTAGAGAAATTATTTATAAACACATAGTGGCTTATAAACAGAAAGGAACTTGAATACCAGCAAAATGTTGACTAAAACAATGCACTTTTCCAAAAAGCTACAAAACCCCATGAATGCAATATAAACAGTTTGTATGAGCCTAGATTAAACATAGCTGTGAAAGTATATACAGTGATTCCTTTCTTTTTTATAGCTTTGTCAAATACTTCAGTTATATCAAATTGTTTCTAACAGTCTTCCTTAACTGCTGTTTAATCTATATACTTTAGACACAAAAACTTCCTTAGACTTCTTTTATTTATTAGTATATAAAAATCATAACATCATTCTACAGACATGAAATCTACTAGGAAAGTCACTCTAAGGTAAAACTGTGTTCCAAAGATATTTTTAATGAATTGTGTACTATAATGCAAGGGCTATAGTGCCTTAAAACTCATTACTTCATCTTCCTAAGTCTCTATTCATCTTACAGAACAACAAGGACATGGATCCACTTATCTCATTCACAAGGCTACAGGAGAGCCTCCACACCAAAGCTCTTCCTGCAGCTCTAAACCATCTTCCTAGAGTAAGCCTTCCTCCTGTTTCGCCTATTTCACCACCCACACCACAGCTGACCTTTAAGTAACAGGTGTTTTGGCTTATAACAGACTTCAAAGATCTGTTACAGGTCAGGTTTTTCACTAGGAAAAAACCTTGAACTAATCTTCATATCTCCTCTTAGATGGGAAAAAACCTGTCAAACCAAGTGCAAAGAAACGTAATGTTAGAAAATATAACCTTCCACAATCAAGGCTTGAGAAACCCAGCAGCTACAAAAGCCTGCAAATGCTGCATTCTTCTCCTTCCAGTTTACACTGCTCCTCTTAGTACTTTACTCAAAAGACACAGCCCACAATTTCTCACATCAGTAATCTATAGAATTAACTTGCATTTATGTAGTAGGTACAAGTTGTTCATTTGTCCTACAGTGAATGCAATACTTAGTCAATGAGTAAGGTATTTCAACTCGTACTTACTGCACAGTAAGAAAACACTCTCAGTCTCTCCACATTTTTAAATTAGCAACATGTATAAAGACATATGACACTAATTTACAAGGTTACTCTGTATGAATATGTGAGCCAACTACCAATAATTGCACCCTGCAACTCAATCCCCAGACTCCCGATCCTGTTATTTACCTGTATTTAAGCTTTCCACTCTTAGAGGGAGACCAGATTGGGCCACAGCAACAAGTTTCAAAGCAATGTAAAATTGACTTCTTCCAAAATAGCCAAGTCTTGTTGCACCACAGAGCTCCATGATCTGAAATGAAACACAGTTACTTATAGAGAAAATTTACACACAACTGCTATACAGATTTCATACATTTTAGAGCAGCATGCCATGTTTTCAAACATACTGAATGCATCCCGCTCCACAATGATGACCTGCAATCTTATTGAAGTGCATTCCAGCTCGTGCCAGGTCACTGATAAGATACTAAGCATGACACATTCCAAATCAGACTCAGAGCTAAATGATCCAGACTGCTTTTTATCTGCTGAGCAGTCTCATCTAGACTGCAATGCTCCAAATGAGACACAAGGATGCTCTTGGAATACCACAGTGAAACACCTGTTGAAGTCAACATATGTGGCATCACTGCTTCTCTCTCCTCAACCACGGTTCCAGACAACCTGGTGGACAAGCACTTCTGGTAATCCTAATTACTGTTTTCACCTTCATAAACCTAGAAATGACTTCTAAACAGACTGGCTCTGCAATTCCTCAGGGACCAAACTGCAGCTGACAAGTATGCTGTTCCCCAAATAAGTCTTCCTTTACATTCCCGAAGATGACTGTAACATCTTTCTCCAGTCATTGAGATGCAAACCTGATCTCCACAACTATTAAAAGAGAAAGATGGCTTGCAACGTTAGCTAGCTCTCTCAACATGCTCAGAAGGATCCCATTTAATTCCATGGATTTGATATTTCTCTAGAGATCCATCATCTTTTTGTAATACTACTAGTTTCTCTCCTTCAACCTCATCTCAGGCACAGAAGTCCATGGGACTTTACCTGTGACCATCAACACAGAGAATCTCAGACTAATTTCCATGGCATTAATTTCTGTCCTCATCCTTCCCACCCAAGCTCAGTCATGCTCCCTTGTTGGCAAACCTGGTCTCTTGTCACATCTGCTCATTTTCCTAACTACTGGAATGTACTATCACTGAACTTAAAGAAAGCGGTCCTGAAAGGTTTCCCAGGTTTCAGAGGACACAGTTCTGAGTGCAGAGAAGCCCTACCTGCAGGCAAATTCCAGCTGAAGAAGTGAACTACATTTTCACAGAACAGTAACTGAGCCACCTGATGTACAAGCTATTGGCCCGTGTGCTTCAGCACTACTGGATCAGAAAACAGACTTCAGTAACTCCATCCAATGAATCTGATGAATTTATCAGCTACAACTGAGCCAGATACAGTTCAACAAAAAACTACTTTGTTATCTCCTTGCCATGCACTCAGATTCTGGAACCTCGTGAAAGTAAGCTGCTGTAAAACCCGTCACAGGAAGGTGCAGGAAGTTGACAAACACTTAGTTCCAGAAAAGTCACAAGAGGATCAGCAGGTTTATTTAGGGCTGTACATGCAGCTCAAATCCTGCTGGACAAAAACTACCGCATTAAATCAGCTGTCCGTGTCTGCATCACACTTCACACATTGTCCCATAGCTCCTCTGTAATTTGTATTTTCCCACTGTAGTATTCCTGCAGCATGATGTCTAGACAGAAGTAAGGGCATCACAAGGTGTTTTCCAAAATCCATTGAATAAAAAAAAATAATTCAATACAATTGAATGCAACACACTAATTTCAATAGGTTGGTTGGACTACAGAAAGTACCACCAAGAAAGAAGTGACGGTGTAAATTGACAGATGACAATTCAAATAAAATCTGAGGCATCAACATCTAAACCTTTACTCAACCTAATGCCAAAAACAATTATAGTGAGTTTAAATAACTAGCAGAACTAAAGCAGTGGAGAGTCCCAAGACAGTTAGGAATCAAAATCAGTGTGACAGCAAAAGCAATTCTTTTTTAAAGCATTGTATGCTGGAAGACTGATGAAACATCCACATACTTGACTACAAGCAAAACAGAAAAAGCTAGTGGTTTCAGTAATCTAGCACCAACAGATGAGTTAACCAGACTCTCATGAGTCTTATGAAAAGAAGCAATGATAAAGGCATTTCTGAGCTTATGGAATCATTAGGCAGTAATGGCTTTGTGCAATTTCAAAGCCACAGCTGAACTACAAATTACCTTTTCTTGGAGCTTTTCAGTGCTGCCAGATAGAAAAAAAACTTCAGTTAAAAACTGAACTAATAACTACGCTACTGTGACAGATAAGTATGAGAAAGGAAAGGCAAGCATGGATTCAAAGTAAATATATATGAATACACCAGATGTAAGTATCAAGACAAGCAAAAAGCTAAGGATCGGAAAAAAACCCAACCACCCACCCAATTCTCCCCATCCATCTCCTGCAAAAAAGAATGTTCTTCTGCTGCTGAACAAGAGGTGTCAAATCCACTCATAGCTAGCTAAATGAGTCCTCTGTTTCAAATACAGAATATAATCTAATTAGACCCAAGACTGAAGGTTGAGTAAAATCATTAGATGCAAAGATCTAAAAAAAATCCTCTGCTGAGTGACATCATGCCCAAACATACTCTGTTTCCAGTACCTGGAAATTCCCTGAAGCAGGATTTAAACATGAAACAGGCAATAAGCTATACTGAATGGGGGAATAATAATAAAAATTATCAAAGGATTGCGTCTCTGAGATTTAGGTTTAGGGCTTTCATCTACTTAAGAAGACAGGATAAGGATTTTCCCTAAACTTTTAAAGGAATGCAGAGCCACCTTCAAGACAAAATGCTTCACAATTGTTTTAATCTCCTTAGATATGAAGAACTTGAGGTCACACTACTGCAATTTACTAGAAAAGGCAAACAACTCGGTGAAGCTCCAGAACTGTTGAAAGCCCTTGATACAAAAACCACAAAAAAAAAAAAAAAACCACAAAAAAACCCCCACCCAAACAAACAAACAAAAAACCCACAAAACCACACCTCTGTGCAGTAGCTGTGAATTATTAAATTGCATGCTCAGTCATCATACTGCAAAGATGTAACAACAGCATCAGAATACCAGGAGTCGGCAGAAACCAGACATGGCTGGGAAGCAGTATGTTGTCAAAGGGCACTGTTTCAAGCAGATACCTTCAAGAATCCTTACAGTTTCCTAATAAGAGGCCCTTGAACTTCAAGAAGTTTGTGAACATTTACAAGTTCCAGATGAAATGGAACAAATAATTTCTCTATCAAATGCAGTGAAACACACTTCCCAGAACTCAGGAAATCTCTCTGGGAGAGTCTTCCAGAGTATCGCAGTCTCTCTGCCCCCAGGTTCTTCTACAAGGCAAATGAAGCCCATTATCTGTAAATATTATTCATGCAAAAGTACAACAGTATTTAAACAGGGATGACTTCAATGCTAAAACAATAAATGAAGCAACATGCATGCCACCTACACAGTAAAGATAAAACATATTTCATCTGCTTGAAGAGAGTTACTTAACTACCTACTGTTCCATACCAGAGGGTGGCAAGAGGCAAGTTCTGAAGACAACTTTAGCAGGCTGGAAGTTACAACACACATGCTGTGTGCTAATGGGAGGGGGAATGAACAAACTTGGAGGAGGACCCTTCGTATCATCTTGTCCAAACTAGGACACTGTTGATTAAAAAAGAAGTCTCACACCAAGAATATAAACATGAAGATTGTTAAACACAAAGAAATCCTACACAGAATCACAGAATAGTTGAACTTTGAAAAGTCCTCTGGAGATCATTTGCTCCACTCCCCCTGCTCAAAGCAGGCTCAGCAGGCTGCTTTGGATTGTGTCCAGTTGGGATTTGAAGTATATATATCCAAGTAGGGAAACTTTACAACTTCTCTAGACAACCTCTTTGAGTCATCACCTTTACAGTAACAAAGTTTTCTCTTATGTTTAAATTTAACAAAGCCCATGAACAACACCATGTAGACCATGCACTAGAAATACAAAACAAGTTTTCACATTCATTATACAATATATATTTGACACAAACTTGAGTTAAAGCAAATCATATGAATATATTTGTACTTCAATATTTAGAAAGTGATTTTGAGTTTTACTGTGCATATTAACAAAAACCTTCAAGTGAAAAACAAGCATTACATTAAAAAAGTTGTTTATTTGAGATGCAAAAAAGATAAAAATTTAAATATAATAACTTGCTTTAGCATTGTTAGTTAATAAAAATTGTAACTGATTATGGGCTAATTTTAATTCACAGTTTAAAATTTAAAAATGTATCAGAATACAAACTAAATGTTTATTGGAATACAACCTCAAATTGGGTTCTAGAACACTGTCCTACAACGATGCTCTCCTTGAATTCATGTCCTCCACTCACCTCAGCTACAACAAAAAGTAGCCACATCTCTACTGTAATTCAGGGATGTGTAACGTAAGTTGAAAAATGTTTTCTAATCATTGCTGCTGTAGCAGAAAAAAACCCCAAACCATCCCTACAGACCAAAGAACTATGAAAATCGCCTTCACTTGTTTTTTCCTAGCTTGAATACATTTCTTTCCTCCCAATCCATTATCTTCTAATCACATTATTCTGCAACTCCTGTTAGATCAATTCCTGTCACTTCATTTATCTCAATCTACCTCACTAATTGCTGACCACAGGCTGGCTCAGTTATCCAACTACAGTCTCTCACCTATTGTCAACTGGACAAAGCAATACTGATTAGACTGCTAATATTAGTTAGAATTTTTAACTGTCCTTCAAAAATCTCGCTTGACAGGTAGCTTCACAGATACAACAGTTGTTGCGCCCGTGCAACAGGAACAAGACAGAGAACTGACAAAGATCCTTCTTTTGATGAGTTATTTTTAACCAAGTCACTGACCCAGTTCTTCACACGGCTCCACAAAGCTTGGCACAAGGTGAGACACAAAAAAAACAACCGTAGACAGATTAAAAAAAGAAGGCCACTAAAAGAAGCAGTCGAAGTTTTGCTCTGAATTCTATTTTTCAGCACATTGCAAACATTTAAACAGTCTTACTTACCTATCCAAAGATCATTTGCAAAATGCATCTATGAAGGATAACAAATACTGCTACATTTAACATTCAGTCAGTGTGAAGCAGAAGATGCTCATGCACTGCTGAACAGCAAGTGTCAAATTACCCCTAATATATACATTTATCTTATTAGGTACTTAGGCATTATAGTAAATATAGTTAATCAGTTGATACTAAGAATTTCAAGGCACAGAGTATATTTAGGACACTGCTGTTCCCTGTTGCATAACAAATATTAAGGTTTTACTGATTGTTCCGCGAAGATGCATCTCAGTCAATTCCACAAACCTGGCTTCAGAACACAGGCTTTGAAAGAAATAAATCCAATAGTGCTGGAGGACTTCCAAGACAACACACTCTCTCTGGCAGTGAACTATTTAGAGTCTTTTACTGTCTGAGCTTTTCCTAATACTTCTCTGCCCTTGGTTTTCTTACTGCACAGATGCATAGTGGAAGCAGACTGCTAAAATGCCATCAGGAAGAAAAAGCTACCCATCATCTTGGACAATTAAGCCTCTATAGATACTTGGAACTAAGATTTCCCATTCCACAGGTCATTACAGGGTCAAACATACATCTGTTTCAGTTAAATGAAATCTCAGAATTAATCACATCAGAAATAATTAGCTGTTCAACAAATGACACAGTATTTTAAGGCTCAGAGGAATTATTCTGCCCCTGTACTTTGGGATCTGTTTTACAAGCATGCCCACTCCCCGAGTACGGGTTGCCAGATTTGGAGTCATACTTTCACTTGGTTAATAGAAAAGCACCAAAAAGCACTGGAAATTTAAAACTGTGATTTATGACAGATAATAAATTCTTAAAAAGTGAATAGGCTGAACACCACACACACACAAAAACCTCACAGAACTTTTATTACTTGTGGAGCTTTTTGAAACAGTTATACTTTAGGTAACTCCTGAACTTTACCCATTCCAAAAGCGGCCTACAACACCTTTTGTTGTTCCTGGTAGCATGTAGATTCACAGTGCATTAGCCTCATTAATTAAAGACACTTTTTAATGCAGTAATCGCTTTTTTTGATTTTTTCCATGTGCAGTCAAAGTTTGTGGTCTTAACACCTTCTGCAAAAGCTGTTACAAGCTTGACACATGAATCTGGCCTGCAGAGCCTCTCATGCAGAGCTTCATAGCACTCCAGAGGTCAGCAATTCCCTTCTGATTTGGTAGTACGTGGCAACGCATCAATCCCCAAAGATGAGGCAGAGGCCCCCTACATGCAACTACAAGACCCTGACTTAGAGGGGCCACTTTGCCAAATATCTAGAGTAGTAGACTGCCCTACCTGACGACAACTCAAAGAAAATATTGTCATATATGCTCAAAAACAGGGCAGAATAAATAATTGTACACCCCCCATACGTTCAGTAGCGCCAGCAAAGGAAAATAAAGATAGCCAGATGAACACTCACCTAAACAGCAACTACGATCCTCCCAAGTAAAAAGTCACATTTGTAAGACCTCAAGGCAGAGTTGCTCCTTGCTCGTATTAAAACTTTCTCTACTGCTGTTTTCTGGCAGAGTAGGTGCTCATGAGAAAGACACTATACAAGCAGAAATGGTAATAAAGCAGCCAGAAAAACTAGAAATTAAAAAAAAAAAATCTAAAACAGCAAAAGACAGCCTGGGGAACTACCAAAACCATATCTCATTTTTGATGCATAAAGAGAGGCTCTTTTAAAGTGAGATATTCCAAACACCTGTATTCTCTTATAATGTAATTTCACATTACTGCTTAACCTAAATAGCTCCTCCCTCCTCTGCTCTCAGCTGCAGTTCCCCATTCCTGAGCAATTACTGCTGCTTATCTGTCTGGTCACACAATGTGATTACTCCACTCAGTAAGCCAACAAAAAGTTACAGTGTTAGTTATTTTCTGTTTTATTAAACTGAATCTGTACTGTACAGCCAAATACCTCAGCAGAGCTTCAGAAGTTATTTACTCACAGGCTTTAGTTACAATAGAAAAAGTAGAGTTTTTATGAACAAACTGCAATGAATCTTATAGCATATATCTCTCACTGGTCAACATCGGATAGTCAGATCTTGTTTTTAGGTTTGCAGTTTATGTTTTTGACAAGCAAAGCCTTAAGCAGAAATGGCAAACAAGCCCCAGCTGGCACATGTGGAATGACATTCTTCAGCTGTAATCTTTTGAGGCACTTGGTCTTATTCTGGCAATAATTAAAAGCCCAACTGAATACTTATGAAGATTAACCAAGTTTGCCTAACTTTGTCTTGTTTGCTTGTTCTTGTGTGTGTTCTTAAGTTTACATGCATAAATAACTTCTGAAGCTCTATCGAATTTCAAAATGTAATTTATCACTCTTAGCATAAACAAATGAATGGAATTACTTGCATATAATTATGAAGAAAGCATCTAGCTTCAGCAGGCACCAGAGAGATACTTCACAGATATTCTAATTGTGGATACTCCTACCACACAGAATTAAGTTGAATATTTTTCCCTTAATACAAAAAGCTGAAGAGAGGAGCATTTATACAGATGTTTTCATTCTTTTCAGACCTTCTCTATAACTGAAGCATTCCAGGGACTGATACTATTTGCTAATAATTATTTTCTTTCTTTTTCAGTTTGAACATTTTCCCCATACATCACCTTCCATTATTATCCCAGAACAATACTATCACAGAAAAACTTCAAACGCTGAGCACAAGCTTCTGGTTTTCTTGCTAATGTAAAATGAAGATTAAGGCATTCTCTGATACCAGATTTAGTGGTCATGCTGTGGCATGGACAAATAGGACTGTCCTGGTCTGTTCCTGTTCCTAAGCACATCCATATAAGTTTACTTGAAGCCACTGTGTCCATTACTTTACACTCCTTTCCCATCCCAGTCTTTTTTCCTCTGAGCATCAGTCTGGGCACTGTTAATTAGTTACTTAGCTTTGCACTGCTCTCCTCCCACTGAGGCCAAGAAGCCTTAATGATGTGTCTATCAAAGTTTAAACAAACCTTGGTTAAAGTTCTAAAAATTGCACATTTACAGAGCTACACTTGAGAATCCATTGTTAACATTAGGTCTTAAATTATTTAAGATGCTTCAAATCAGAAAAAAAACAAGTCATTCACACTACTGTAATAATAACAACAGACTTCCCTATGAAATTCCCAACTACTAATCTGCAGCAGAAGTATGTCAGCACCTAATGCTAAATTTTACACAGCTCAGTCCTGGTCATCCTTTTATGGGATTACTGAAGTTGAAAGATATATTCAAAACTGAGCCTACTCACTCTTTTGTTACCATACTTCAGAAGCATTTCAGACATCAGAAGTCAATCATTCCAGAAATTCAGGTCAGACTGCCATTTTTTCCAAGTCTTTTAACCTCTCAAAACACAGTTCCTATACACAGTCAGACATGCCTAAGTTATGTTGTCTTTCTTGTATAATAAATGTAAGGATAATTTAACTCTTCAGACACTAACCCCAGGTGGAAAAACAAGCAAGACATTAACATGATCACCAGCTTGGTACATTAATTTAGAAAGAATGACATTGCTGGTTTAAGAATATCCTTATGGTCAACAGAAAAGCTAAAGGAAAGAATAAGAGAGAAATATATTCTCACATTAATCATTACTGGAACTCCAGTGAGAAAAATCTGATAGCCAACTTACTTCTCCCACACTCACTTCTGACTTGAAACTCGTTTAAACGAACAGCAGAACTCCAATCTGACATCTACGAATTCTACAAGAAGGACTAACCTAAAACAGCAAATATTTATGACCAAATAGATAGGAAACTTGTCTGCAAGGACTATTATTTTGAAAGCTAGCGAATACAGTTGAAAAGTCATAGAGACTGTCAGCAAAGTCCTGTAATTTCACACTATCTGCAGTAACATTTACTGAAGATTAGACTAGGATGAAGGGACGTTTGTCATTTTTCACAGTCACTGAAGTACTTAAAACTTCTAACACAAAAGAATTGCTTTTACCAGTAAAATATCAAATTTACAATCCATAATAACTTGATTCAGCTGCACTTGCCAAAGGCCCTGATATTTCCCATTCTAGAATTCTATCCAGTTTTGTCAGAAAGGATATTAATCACCCCTGCTGTCATCTGACAGCATGTTTAAAAAGAAAAGAATAAACTGTTTTCAAACTAAGCTGAGCTGTGATATTTGAAATTATGAGTGCTGTGTTGGCATAAGGAATTATGAAGGAACTATTTACTATGTAAGTGACTGTACAGTATGCATACCAATTTCAAAGGCTCAAAACCAATTACAACAATAAATACTAAAAACAAATATAAGTCTAATAGACTTAATCTAAAGTGCTAAAGTTTTGCCATTAACTTCCTGCCTTTTGTTTCAAAAAACACCGACTGTTCTCTTCCTAAATGCTGCTGAGATATGAGACCACTCCAACTAATTAACTGTAAAAAGAAATTAATTTTCAGCGCACTATAGTCTCTGTGAAAGTAACATCATAAATAAATACATAAACATATTTAAATAAACAATTTTACCAGAATTCTGGAGAAACTCAAAGCTAATTCACAGGATAAACAGCAGATTAAAAGCCATTCCTGGCACTAAGAGAAAGTACACTTTTATGTATCTCATCAATACAGGGAATCAAAGCTAACCTACTGCTCAGCTGAAAGGAGAATACTCTATTACAGTAACATTTGAAGGAAAAAAAATAGGCGTTTCACGAATCAGATATTTTTAACTGCAGATGCAGGCACTTACAACAGGTTTTTAGCAAATTTTATCTATTTAATGAGGACTTAATATACACATGCAAATATCTTTTATATAAAAATATATAAACATGTAAAAATTGTATGTAAATTAGGTAACATTATAATCCTAAGTCTACAGATTCATCAATTTTATGGTTGCTCAGGCTAAAAAAAATATTACAGATTAGTAAGAAAATTGCTATAGTTCAAGGGATCTACACTGGAAGAATACCTTGATAATAACCTGTGGCAAAAACTGCCTCAGAAGAAATCTAGACTAATTTTAAATCTTTTCTATGCGACATTTTAATACAAGATCTTAAAAAAGTATTAATAAACCCCAAATGTAAAGTGATTTTTTTCTCTTTTCAGCTTGTTACATCCTAGTTATAGATCAATATTAGAGAAGAAAGCTTTTTACACAGTATACATTTTTTAAAGATCTGTAAGTGCTATTATTTTAAATATACTCCAAATTCATACAACTGAAAGGAAGGCATGAAATTTGCCATGTATAAGGAATTCTAATTTCTTACCCCATCAGTTCTGAAACAATAATAAAATCAGCAAATTAACCAGAATGAGTTTGAATCTCCTGCGTGTCTCTACCACAGAGGGAATCCTAAGCATGCCCTGGCTCAGCTTCCATTCAAAGCTGGCATTTAGTAGACTCTGAGGATTTGACAAACAGGTAGTCTTTCTGTAAGAAAATTCACTGAAACAGTAATTGCAACAACACAATAATTGCAAACAAGCTGTTATTTTCTTAGATCCTTTTCTCTCTACATTCATTTTCCAACAAAGAAACCAACATTTTAAATCAAGAATCTGCAGTTCCATTTTGCCATGTTCTACCTATGGATTGTAAGTCCATTCATAATTGTGCTGCCAGCAGATGAGCTCCAGCATTTGAGAAAACCACCACTGCATCTTCTGTTCCTTCTATCTGCCAAAAACTACCACCCCAAGAACAACAGAAAGCAGCATATGCTGCATTTCAGAGTCTGGACTTCTCAACGAAGCACCTGCATCATGGGTATGCACTTTCCTACAATTTTTGATGTGAGGGCAGCAAACTCCGTCAGGGAGTTGAGGCAGACAACCACAGAGCAATTTCTTCCATCAATGAAACAAAAACAAGCAAAACTAATCTGTCTGTAAATCTGTCCTTTAAAAATAAACAAAAAGCTTGAGAGTGGCTAACAAGAGCCAGAAACAGCTTTACACTAGGTTTTTATTGGACTAATGGAAATCTACTGTAATTGAAGTAAGTGGGCATAATTGTTCAATTAATCTGTCAAAGACTTTCTAACACTAAATTAGAAGTCAGGTAACATTGCTGTACAACTCCAGCCCTGAAGATGACAGTTCATTCAGTTTAAAGAAAATACATGCCAATACTCACATATTTGTAGTTTTATAGTAATGTTGTATTTTAAAGCAAGATGCTTTGATTCATTAATTTCAGATGAGTATCATATATACGACTGACTTGCTTCTTGTCTGATGAAGTTTCTGTGATTCACAATCAAGAGTACAAATTCAGAAAACATTCATTATTAACTCGCCTAAGTAAGAATTCTACAAATTGAACAAATGGAAGAGCTAGTATATTCATTCCATCCACAAGTAATGAGTTTCACAATACATTTTTTGGCTAATTGTAGCTTTTACAAGCAATTTCCCCACCACTGCAAAGACATCAAAAAGTGACTATTAGCATACATACACCAGCGTTTTAGGTCAGAAGTGAAACACGGCGTGGAAGCCAATTTCCCTGAGCACACTCCTCCCTGCAGCCACTCCAGAACAGGCAACTATGTTTCTTTTGTATCAAGATAACATGGAAGAGACACCCTAGGACAGCACATAATGAATCCCAGCTAACATTCAGCACACAGGACCGAACTGGAACTCTAGCAAAGGGAAACTCCTGAAGTTTATCAACACGGTGGACGACAGCTCCTCAGGATCACTCATGTTGTGTCACACTCCTTGCACATACAAACACCAATGCACATGCAACTGAGCCACAAGCTGAGGCAAGTGAAAATTACATTTGACAAAACCTTCTAACCTTTGGCTGAACAAGCTCCCTGGACCAGCTCACTGTCTGTTAAAGTCAGAGCCAGCTCCATCTTCCAGTGGTTTAAGCTAACACAAACCCCATGGCAGGTCACAACTAAAATATCCAGGTGCTCTAGAACAAAAAGTTCTCTACTTCCCCTCTGTCAAAGAGTTTTCCTGCCTTCTTTCTTGTGCTAGCACCGACATTAATTCAACTCCACTGTCACCTGATACAGTTATAACCAACAAAAAAGCTGTGATTAATTTTCTGCTTACATAGCCCCTGATGCCAGCATACAACAGCACTGGAAGACAGGAGCACCCTCTTCAGTGCCAACTCACCATTAGATTTTTGTCAGCTGCAATGTGAAACCACACCCTGAGAGTGATCTAAAGTCTCCTAACTGTTGAGAGGTAGCTGGGCTTCTTACCCCAACACACATTCTTTTATTTGCCCTTTTATGCAAGTCTTCTACCTTAATGCTCATTTCAGGGATGTGCATAAAAAAAGAACTGTGGATTAACAGAGACTGGTGTTCTGACACTTGCATCTTTTTATTTTTATTCTGATAATAAAGCTGTCTTTTGTGAACGTGCTCAAAATAGACATCTCGCTTTTCTTTTCCAGGACATCGTAGCTTGGTATACAACACCCGTAACTGTTTCAGTCTTCTATATATTCATTTATCACCACTAAACAGGCAGCTGACAGTGTCCCTCAGCCAGAGAAATGAAATTGATGAGGAACAATGAGACATACTTAACTTTTGCTCCTGTGAGACAGATCTCTCACAGGGATGCAACTCTTTGCAAAAAAGGCTGCACATATATCCAGCCTTTAGACAACAGACTGGCAAGTAAAACAAATTATGAGTCTAAAAATGCAACTGCCAGACATTTTAATTTCCATTGGAATCAGTTCTTAACTATTCAAACCTACCAACCTGTAGTATTGAAAAGGAAAAACTCTGAGGTAATTCCTCAGGACTACTTGGTCCCCTTGAGCTTGAAGAGCGACAATTTTACGCTACATTTTGCACACCTACAAATGTACTTAACATTCATGTGACCACTACTAGACTCCATTCCAGGATTATGTAAGGATTGGGTAACCGAACCAAGTTCATTTCCCCACAAGCATCAGGTGCTTCAAATGAACAGGTAAAAACAGCACCCATGTGGTCAAAAGAAAATTCCGTCTCCTTCACAGGGTTTCCTTATTTCTTAAGCTATTTCATCTTGAGGTTTAAGTTACATAGTCTCAGCTCCCAAAGCCTTGAATGCAATTTCCCTTTGAAGAACCTCAATACAATATATTCATTCCTGTGTTAACTTGGGGTAGAGCCATACCTTACGAAGAACACAAAATAACTAGACAACTAAATTCTTTTCGAAGTACAAGGTACTTTAGAGGTGACTAACTGTGATTGCACAAGATACTCATAATGGGTCAAACTGCTAAGGGCATTTCAACTTTCTTTGTACTATTTACAGTCTCATTCCTCAGGCAATCTAATATCTTGTTTGCCATTTTAACTGCAAGGTTCTCCTTGAGATCACTACAGTGATAAGCCAGGTCTGCTTCTTGAGTTAATTTATTTAGGACCCATGGAATGACGTCCAAGTAGTCTGTCTTCTTCAGATGCAGTCTACTTGGCAGGAAAATACCCGACCTCCTCTGAAAAAGATAAGGATATAATCTGTGGACACCTGTTTTCAAAATTCCAGGTCTTTCAAAATTCTTGCATTAAATTCCTGCATAAAATAAAATCTCTAGCACTAATTTACTATACACTGATTCAGACAAGTTTTATGTAAAAGGAATTTCCAAATACAGCAAAGATGTAAACATTCACTTTCCCTGGGATGATTTTTCTGAAATTGGTTGGCCACACGTAAAAAGCAGCAGTGGGTGGCCCTTGAGAAACCTTACTCATAATAGTGAACATGCAGACTCTCCTACCATTAAGTCCAGTCTAGCAAGTGATCAAATAAGAGATTACCGGTTTTACCAGGAAGAACCATTTCTTATTCAGCCCTCTTCCACTTCATTGTGTCTTAAATGCATTTCAACTAACCAAGCTGAGAGGCCCAAAACACACCAACAGTAACCCTAGTCAGTAAGTGTTCTCCTGGCACTGAATTACAGTATCCTGCAATTTGTGTTTCTAGCAACAGTAACTTTAATACTTTGTTAAAAGGGCTGCTTATCTCACTAGGCTGAGGATGAAACCGCATAAAAGGCAGCACGGCTTTCTAAATACAGCTTTACCCACAGCAGCTTAAAAGGCTACGTAAACTTTAAAGCACTGAACAATGACAGAGGGAACTGCAGAAGCAGCAAATTATTACAAATAGCTGTTCATAAGAATGGTTCACTGGGAATACGTTCCTTGAATAACCACATATGCACACCAAAGCAGACTTTCCCTTTCCTATGCAGGTAACTCTGCAACACTTCTACACGTTTTAGATGTAACATGGCCAAGGAAGTGCTAAAACCATGCATATCCATGCTGCAAGTATGGACCCGTGTCAGTCTTAACACCACATTTTTCGTTGTTAGGAACATTTGGCTGACTACAGCTAAGTTAATTCGTGCTGGCAAGTGACTTCCAAAAAAGACTGCATGGCTTAGGCGAAGTGGACCAGTGTCAGTACTACCAATGACACAAAACCAGATTTCCTTCTGTGCTGCTCTTCATCAGCAGATCACGGGGACAATCTCACTCATCCCCCAAAAACATTCCGGGATTCTCACACTGTGGATGGCCTCTGTCAGCACGGAATATTTTCTCACCAGTTGCTGGACGCTGACAGCAGAGACACCACCAGCCCCTTCCCAGCTCTGCAATACGTAAGGGGCGGTGGGGCTGGCACAGGGTGTGCGTGGCGCACAACTCGCTGTGCCCCCTGCCCTTCCCCTGCAGCCGGAGGGGCTCAGGTGGCCGGTCAGACAACAGCTCCATCCTGGAGTGTCCAGTCCGGGGCTCCTCAGCACAAGAATGACAAGGAGCTAACAGAGAGGGTCAGGCGGAGGGACACAAAGGTGATCAGAGATCTGGAGCTCTCTGATCAGGACAGACTGACAGAGCTGGGCCTCCTTAGCCTACAGAAGACTGAGAGAGGATCTCATTAATGCACATAAACATCTCAAAGGGGATGGTGCCAGACTCTTTTCAGTGGTGCCCAGCGACAGGATGAGGAGCAATGGCCATAAAACTAAATCACAGTGAGTTTCACCTCAACATGAGTAATTGCTTCTTTACACTGAGGACGGTAGAGCACCGGAACAGGTTGCCCAGTGAGGTCGTGGAGTTTTCCCTCTCTGGAGACACGCAAACCCCACCTGGACGCGTTCCTGTGTCACCTGCTCTAGGTGACCCTGCCTCGGCAGGGGGTTGTACGATATGATCTCCCCAGGTCCCTCCCAACCCCAAAGATTCTGCGATCCCCGCGTCCCCGCCGGTGGGACGACCCCCACCCAAGGGCTGCAGGGC
>VXBU01002999.1:117259-140347 GCA_013400315.1 Bombycilla garrulus | reverse complement strand
CATCCCAACCCCCCACAATAATATAAGTTAACAGCCTGGACCAGGTATTTCCTCACTCATTCCCAGTTATCCCATAGTACTCCTGGTCTCTGGGGAAGGAGCATTTATAAACCAGCTGGAGATGTCAAATTCTGTTCAGTTTCAAATGGCTTCTCTCAGCAAACTGAGCAGCACACGAAATCCATCCATTCAGACACAAACATCAAATTATGCCGATCCTACGCCACTGCACAGGATGAGCAGGACACCAGGGAGGACATGAAAATGATAGAAACTAGAAAGAAAGGCAAGACCTAGTGCTTTGCACTGCCATGCCCAAGCACTTCATGAAAAAGATGCACAGAGATGCACCTGCTCTCTCTGCACACAAAGATTCATTTAATCTCCAGAAAAGACTTGAGCATATCAAAGATACAGCTATTCCACGGAGTTATTAGAAAGCAGAAAAAACTTGATGTAAACATTAAATTCATCCAGAGATTTTTTTTTTCTTCCCTCTCATCATGTTGGCATTATTCTAATAAAGACACAGAAAAAAAGAAATTAACTTGCAGTCTTGCCTTGAAACTTAATTAAAAAAAAAAAAAAATATTTTTTTTTAAACTACAGCAAGATTCCAGATGCTCTACAGCCATCACTTAAAAAGGACTGGAGGGTCAAACAAACTCCTAAAGACTAGGAAAGGAAAATGAAAAACAGAAATTGCAAAAAAATGTCCAGAATCACTGTGGGAGGATGAAAAAGCAATAGTAGAGCATACACCAGGGTATTCTTAAACTTAGTTCTAAGGAGAAAACCTTGTTATCCACACATTTTTCAAATAGTCTGAATGATTTTTTTTTTTTCTTTCTGAACAGGTGCTACATACACCAGTGAGATAATTAAAATAAAGGATGCCAAATTACTGCAAGGCTCAGGAAACACTCTGCTCAAACCTCCTAAGGAGACACGTGGTCCCATTCCGTTAAAGGGAACCCGTGTGTTCTGAACACTCGCACATCCCAGATCACCTTTAACACTTGCAAATGAGAGGAATGCAACACAGGGAGTGCCTGAGCAGATGGCCAAAAGATTACAAATCCAGCACATGATTTACCACCCGGTCACTCCCCACACTAGAACAAAACCTACATCCCTTAGCATTGGACAATAAAGTGCCACGGAGGGGCTGTGGGAGAAATTAGAAGAATGGAAGGGCGCAGCTTTAATTACCACTTTTAAAAAAGAAATGCAATGCTGAAAGCAGAGCATTGAAAGTACATTTTCCTGATCAGCTACTTGATAAATAGCTTCCTCCTCCCTGTGAAACACAAATGCAGCATTAATGTGTTTTCGAGAGCACTCTAACTTCTGCAGTAACTTTCCCCAGCTGAACAGCAGAATCAATACATATTTCCATTTCACTCTGCTCTTCTCACCTTTTCCAGGTGCCCAGACTTCAGTGTACAGTGACATGCAGCACTAGGTGCAAAGGTTGCTTAAACAACAGAAATAAGGTCACAGCAAGCTGCTGATACTACCCAAGACTAAGTCAACACACCAAATTCACACCCATGCGCCCTCCAGCAGGCATGCAGAAGGAAGGGGAACCCTCCTGTGAGGGATGCAATGGTTAGGCAGTGCTCCAGCTCTTCACTTTCTGTAACTCAGCCTTTGAAACACGTGCTGCCTGAACCCTGCACCAACAGCTACAGCATGTGTATCCCACCGCAGAGCCAGAAAATCAACACCTCCTGCTCACTTCTTGGAAGTTATTGATAAAATCCAGGACAGGCTGGCAAGTGGCTCAAGACTGGCACTTTTAACAAGGACTGCTCTGTCCGTGGAGATCCCACCCTGACACGTAAGGACCTTTCACAGAATCACAGAACGGGTGGAAGGAAACACAGTGGGTCATCTGCTCCAACCTCGCTGCTCAAGCAGGGCCATGCCAGAGCACACAGCACAGGACTGTGCCCAGAGGGTTCTTGAATACCTCCAAGGAGGGAGACTCCACATCCTCTTTCCTCATGAGATCAAAACATGCACAGCCTCAGCCTCTGCACACTCTCGTCTTCCACCCTTTTCTTCCCACTGCTCAAACCCAAAAGGTGCTCCAGCCTGGAGGAGGCAGAGGCCACGGAGTGACCTCACCTGTGATTTTAACATTATTTTAACTCGGTCACTGTTTTGTTTCATATGATCACTATTAAAGCCCAGAGGCATCAGTTATGCCATTAACTGCAATTGCAAGTGCCATAGCAGAACAGCAGTACTGGCTGTGCCATGAAATTCTTCTCCTCCCTTCATAAATCCTAAGAAAGGAAAAGCTGGATAAAAGAGCAGCTTAGTGGTTTTCCACATCTGCTACAAAGTTTCAATGTGACACAGCTACCTCGATACTCTCAGCCTGAGACAGGCGTAAAAAGAAAGCTCCCCTGCTTTTTCATACATTTAGAGTTAAATTATGTTCAGAAGGAAGGGGTTTCCCTGAACTAGCTGGGAAGAATTGCATAGGAGGCCCCAGAGACCCACCAGCACTCAGCAGCACCTCAACAGCTTCTGATGTAACAGCAGAACCCAGAGCAGGGTCTCCAACTTCTCTCAGGAAGAGCCCTGCAGAGCTGGGGTGCTTACCGCAGACAAGGCTCCTGCAGCCTCAGGGGCCACTGAGAGACAAAGGACCCAAGTCACATTCATTACCTTATACTTTGTTTGTCTGCCAGGCAAAACAAACCACTGGTTTACATATAAACATTGTTCCACTCAAGCAGGGAAGAGAGTACTTTGTGCCCAGTACTTCCTTTAAGAACGACATGATGGAAACACAGTGGGTACCTTCATGGACCAACAGTCCTAAGAGCTGAGACTGAACTCATAGTACACGGTGGATAACATTCTGTTATTGCTTCGTGTGCAAGGAGGGCTGGGCTGATCGGAGAACTGCTCTGCTGCCAGAAGGAAGAGCCACTGCCAAATGCCACTCTGCTTGGTAACTGGCAGAGGGCAGGAAAATAGCGTAGGTTTTCAACAGTGCCCAAAGAAATAAGGTTGCTTCCAAGAACAGAATTTTTCTGACTTGGTACTTGAAACAGTCCTTCAAAAATCCATTATCTCTTTGATTGAGACAACTGTGGGGGAACCCAGATAGCCAAGTTTACCTCAACTGAACCGAGGGATTGATCTGCTTTAATAGGTAGTCCGGAATAAATGGAATGGATGTGATATGAGTTCATTAATTTTTAACAGTTTGTAGAAATGAAAAAAAAAAAAAAGCAAAAAAAAAAAAAAAAGCTCAACATACCACAAAGCACTTACACATTGCATTTTCCAATTATGTAGCAAAGAGCTTTCTTCAATTTGACCACTCTGAATGCCCACAGGACAGACTGACTCGCCCTTCCCAAGGCCTTGGGAACCATGTCAAACAAAGGGAAGATACATTCCCTTCAGCAACCAGCCATTACTCACATTACTCAATGATTCTTCTCAGGAAGGGGGTGGGCAAAAGAGAGTTTTTAATCTGTAGTCTGTGATAGCAAATTGATCTACCCAAGAGATTTCTGTATTGCCAGATGTCTTGAAAATGAATTAGAATCCTTCCTAATTCACATGAATTAGCATCTTCCTGCTCAGATGATCTGCAAATTCATTACCCTGTCCAGAGGCACACAGAGCTACTAAGTTTATTTGATTTACAATAAATTTCCAACTAACAGCTTTCTACCAGCCACTCCACCCTTCCTGCCCACTGGACAGTGACTGATAGCAGCTGGGACATGTGACTGCTTGCAGGGCTTTCCAAATCCCTGTGCTAAGGAGACACATACTCAGTATTCCCATTGAAGGTTCAGCACCATTTCACACAGGATTTTCAGGCACTGCACAATGTACACATCCCATCCCAGTGACTCCCCCACACTGCCAAACCTCAGTAGACGCTCCCCCTGTTCCTCTGTAAATTCTCTGGACATTTAAGATCCAAACCTTGCACACACACAAGGGTCACAACCTGCAGGAAGAAGCACCCCACTTGCTCCTCTCTGTAGCCCAGACACTCCACAACTTGGAGCTCACAGCTAAGTCCTAAGGGGATATTGCTGCTGGTTTCTGGTTACTAAATTTGACCCTAACATTTGTTTCTTGCCAGAATTTTTTAATTGTACGGGTTGAACTTTGGTGAGCAAAGTACTCAAATCTAAGCAGAAAATGTCTAGCTTCTCTATGTAAGAGCTATATATTATAGTCTTGTCCAAATCTTTATTACTGCCATACCCAGTACATCAGAGCAACACAGCACAGCAACTGGATATCTGCAATATTCCTCAGTATTTCATGCACATAAACTTGGGAGAGCTTGCAAGACAGTATGATGGCAAATCTGTACAAACCTGAGTGAACCCACAGTTAATACACTGTGCTGATCCAGTTACAAATTGAAAGATACATACAACTATTTTGCTCAACCATCCAGTCTGATCACCTCAGTGAAGCAGGTAATTTTCATATCTCCTGCGAATACTGTCACTTTTCAACTGAGTTTTTGCATAAAACTTTGTAAATGTGTACAGCACAATTCAGCTTGCTTCATAGCATTCCACTTCTTCCATCCCTGCCAACGTAACTATATAATGTAAACAGAACAAATTTAAAAACTGTGTAGGAAACACTTTCTGGCATTGCACATACTCCCCACATTCTCATAGTATACCTGGAGGAGCAGATAAACTTTGCAAATCCTTTGGCAAGAGCTGTTTAGCTGTGGGGGTTATTTTATAATAGAAGTCAGTCCTCATCAGCAGAAGAACTCTAATTTTAGAAGTTTCTACTTCTCTAAAAGGTATTACATATGTCAGAAGGGATGACAATTTACTTTCTATTCTGGTTCAGTGTACTAGGCAGTTAATGCAAGTACACTTTTAAACACTTTCAATGACAAAATAGATTTAGACAGTTAAGAGACACATCTGGGTCTTGTTTATAGGTTAATCTGTTACCAGATCTGATTTGACACACTGACTTAACATCACACAGGTTTTCAACTTCCTGAACTGAAGGGTTTTGTATGTATTCCTGTTTGTTGCATAGCTCAAGAACTCACTTGCCTGAAATACTCCTTGAACTACTTCACCAACAGAAATTCACAGGTGAAGAAAACACTGCTGAAATTAAAATAAATAAATAATAAAAATAGTGCTGCATAACATATGGGGATTGCAGTTGTGAATAGTTTTAGATAGAAAAATCAAACGTATCTCGACCACAAACTAAATTTTACTAGGGAACTACAGAACGGAAAAATGGAACTTAAACTATGTATGCAACTTGTAGAAGGCAACTGTGACAAGGGACTAAATGCAAAAGGAAAACTAAAGCCTTCCTTCCTTGATGTAGAGATCAGATTGCTCTTCCAAATTCTTACACCAGTATTTGTCAGGAAAGTAATACCAGGATGCAAGGTCAGGCTGTTGTTTGTTGGTTTAAAACCAACATCTTAAGTAGAACAACTGGGACAGGGTTCAAAGACAGAAAGGGAGGGAGGAAATTCACAAGACAACAGGTCCCAAAACCCAGAAGTACCCTCATCTCTGAACTTCTAAGTAAATACATTGATTTTACTAAAAAGCTAGCACAGAACAGGATCTACACAGCCAAAATATATACAATACACCATGACCATTCAGCACTGCAAGAGAAATGCAGCATTTTAAAACATGCAGATCATTTTACCTAAAAAAGCCCCAGGAGATCGTAACAATAAAATGCTTAAAACATTGATAAGCTATTTGGTAAACCACAGCTCAAATCTTTATTACATTAAACATTAGCACTTAGTGGAACTTCTGCTTTGCAATAGAAGCTGCAAGAAGTTTACTTACAGCTGATCCCAGAAAAAAGCTTCCTGAAAGGCAGTAGGAAGCATTCAATTGATTTCAGATGAAGAGCAGCTGAAATAGGCTTGACATTATTGTTTTTTCTATCCAAGAGGGGAAAGAAAAAAGTGTATTCATGAACGATACAGCCAAGAAAGCTAGAATCAGATGCTGGAAGCTCTGCAGAAACTAGGAATATGCAGGTCATGAACTTTACAACCTCCTGAAACAGATCTGCACTGCCAGTGAATCCAGATCATCAACAGCCCACTGAATATTTTCCAGTTTTTACATGAAATATACTTGGAACCAGAAAAAGTGCACAAGCTTCTATGACCAGGCAGCTTGTGTCGTGAAACATTGAGCAGGAGAGAGAAGGAGGAGGTGGCAATTGAGGAGTGGAATTCCCAACACAGAACACTCTTCCAGAAATTCCCATCACTGCAGATGCTCTCCCAGGCTCTGAGTGTATCTAACCCCCTTTCTCCTGCTTGCCTGGTTCCTCAGTTCAGCTGGCAGGCAGGTAATCTCAGGACACTTCTCCAGTCAGCACAAAACAGACTAACCCCCTGAGCTCAAGTCATCTTCCAGGTAATTACAACAATAATTGAGAATCATAAGCTGTCTTCTGTCCGCTTTGGGACCTGCTGAAATGACAGCCTCCCAGCGCCCAGACAAAAACCTTTCCTCTACTCAATGAATCTCATTATCATCCTTAAAGGCTGTGCAGAAAGTGTTTGCTCCAGCTCCCAAGAGCCCCATAGCCAGTGCTGGAGTACAAGGTGCCTCCAGCCTGCACGCTTCTCTGGGAGCCCTTTACCTCATTACTCACCTTTTCAACTTATCTGGCAACAATCACGATCTCAGTGCAAACTGACAAGTTAATTCTAGCAAGGCAAGAGCCAGCGTCCTCAGATGCTTATTCAGAATTGTGCTTTGCTCCTTCATAACCTTCCCACAGACACAATAATATCCACCTGAAATTTCACTTTGCTCCTAGCAGTCACCTAAACAGCCACTTGCTTGAGCCAAAGGCCTGAGCTCTGAGACACAGTGCAGCATTCAAATTATCTTCAGATGGTTTTCTTCATCAAGGAAAGGCTCTGAAGTGTCATTCCTATTTCTCCATGAAGAACCACAACCAAGTAATACAAGAATATTCACAAGCAAGGTGCCACAGAGACCCTTTTTGCTGTCTCACAGATGTTTGCCTTCCAGTTACTGTGTCTCCCCCTACCAGCACCATGAAAATGCAAATCAGATTTATAATTCATTGCTCCCAAAACATCAGTAAGTCATTGCTTCAGTAAGTCTGACAGTCTCACTGCTCAAATTAGATGCTGGAGTTCCCAAAAACTACTTTGACATTGATGACACCTTACACTCGGGTCCAAAACCAGATGTCTTCCACCCTGCAGACGAAGGGGCTCCTTCCACACCTTCAGCAGGAGTTTGTAGTAAGAGGAACCCTATCACGAGAGTGAGGGCTGCAGAACCAGCCCATTAGCCTGTATCTTGTCCATACAAACATCTAGACAATTCCCATACAAGAGCACGAAATGATGATACAGCAGTACCTACTCTAGAAATTAACGGGCCCCTAGGCTTAGGACCCAGAAGCGACATTTTTGAAAGTAGTTTCATACAGTTTGTCCTACCACCAAACCTCCTCCATCACCAACATAATCAATGTTTAAGGACGTCAGCAATTTCAGGCAAATTCCATTTTGATACTTCTTCAAAAGCAAGGGGGAATACATGCTTCAGACACCTTATTTCATAGTTTAGCCTTCTAGCTATACATATTCGTTGTCACTTGACAGCAGTATAGATGTTTTGAAGTAGTCAACACAAGCAAACCCATATCACTCCACGTCAAGAAGAAAGGGAATATCAAAGCAAGGCAAGATGCTTTGCTAGCTGCTTGACACAGCAAAGAGTCAGACTTTTTCAAAAATGAAGGGCCTCCCCCAATCACAACACACAGAAGAAAATCCTTCAAATTTTGTGCGGCTCTACGCAGAGACCTAAGTACCTTATTACTCACCAGTCCTCAAGGGCAAACACACACACCTCAGCTGACTGAGTAATCCCTCCTAGCTTTGGCCTGACCTACCACAGGCAGGTGAGCATCACCTCCACTGATTGGTCTGGATCAGTTATACTTTTCTTGAGAAGTGGGAAAACAAAGACAAACTGAAGTTTTGTTTTGATGTGCTTACAAGACTCTGCTTTTGTCCAAAGTTTGCTCTCTAAGGGGCTGAGGAAACAGAGCGTGGTGATGGAGAAATGGATTAGATACTAATTGTGTAACAGAACACCTTGCAAACAAAAAGGAAACTGAGGACTTAGCCAACTTCCCTGATTCCAGAGAACAGCTAAATCCACCTTCATGCATTTACCCTACACACACTTAATCAACTGCTAAAAAACACAACTAGGAGAAACCCTTGCAACATTATTTCTTCCTTTTTTGTCTGACCAACACAGACACATTTCTGAAGATCCACGGAAGTTTCTGCTCAGCAGCTGCTTTGAACTGAGCAGTGAGGACAGGAACAAAATCTCTTATTCAAATCAGAGAGATTATAAGAGGTTAATCCTCCTGACGCTGGCAACACAGACAGCTCTGTCAGGCGACCTGGTTCCCCAACCAAGAGGTGAACTAAACAGTAATCCAAGCTGCCACGCCTCTCCAATATTCTTCTGCAGCCTTAATATTATTAGTCAAAAAGCAGCTTGGGTGCAATGTACTAGAGCAAGTTATTGTGTGTCTGACTCTCTCAGAAGATGCATTCTGTTAGACTGTGCTCTGGTCACTTTGCCTTAAGGAGTTCCCTACAGGTTACAGACTTCTCTTGAACTTTTATCTGTTTTATGATCAGAAAACACAGCATACTACTCCTTTCAATGGCATAATATGTCCTTCTCTGAAATTCTCTAAGTTTCAGAAATACATTATTTTAAGTTAGTGGCAGAAAAATATTATTTTAAGTTACTGGAAATGCCTTAATTGATTAAGGGAACAAAACCCACACTACTTAATTTTACACAAAACAGACTGCAACTCACATATGCCTCCAGCTGCCAAAGACTAAGGAAACATGCATAATGAAAGCCATATCCTTGCACCAGAAGGCAGGAAAAGAGACAGACTGATAATGTATCAAGTCTGCTAGGAGCCAGTCTGAGCTGGTAAACTGACTTTGATGACAAAGCAACAGCTCAACTAGTTTATAATAAGAGCGTCAGTGGGGAAAAAAAGCAATATTAAAATTATTTTAAATTGCACACATAACAAAAAACCCTTAATAGTAATTCAGAAATTATATGAATGGAGAACCTGGTTTCTTCAGGTTTGAGGAGCATGGGTAGGTGTGTTTATTTTGAAAAAAGATACACCTCTCTACAGAATAATTTCTTCCAGGACACAGAGTACACACACCTTCTGCTCAGATGTTGCACACAGAGGTAAAGGCCAGTTAAATTACTAGAATCTTACCAGAGTTACTAGGTCAAATCACACAGCCTGGCTACAGCCAGGGTAACACCTGCTAGAAGACACAAATACTGTGGTACCAAAGAGGAAAGAGCAGAAATGACAGAACAAAACCACTTGTGTGTTTGTCCTTTGGCGTGTGCTTTTCTCCTGTCAACAAAAGTCACCTGAACAGTCTCCCCAGTGACTCAGGTTTCTACACTCCCTGTTCAGAAGTAGTGTAAACAAGATGCACCCTAGAAAAAAAAAAGAGTTGCTGACTAACCACACCAGTAGTGACTGCCACCTAATCACAGCCTTAGTCTATTTTCTGGTAGTTTCGATTTAAGTTACAGGATTGCAAGCACTCAGCCAACTGGAACATGGCTACTTGTCAAGCAGGACTGAGCACAAGCTTGTCCTGAAAGGCACCGAGATAAAAAAATTATACTAACCAATACCACTGTTCAGCTTCAGAGGTCTAGCATATTCACCAAAAGAGAAACAAAAAATAAAGCAACAGCACATTTGTGGTAGATTCAGTAATTTTTTTTTTAATTATTTTTTAAGCAAAAACATCCCACCATGCTACACTAAATGATAAGCTTACAGGAAAAACAGCACCTGTATTTTCCACACCAAAGAATGAAGGAGGATTAGTCTAGCATGAAAAATATTTTTAACTAAAACACGAATAAAATCTTATGTTACTTAATATTTACCTGTTTGGCTTCGCAAACCAGAGCAAATATTAATATCTAGGAGACAGAAATAAGTATGGGTGTGAGAATTAAGAAAGAGTAAAAGAACTTATTAGGGTACGAGTCATGGTGTAACTGAATGAGATTCCAGGCAGGAACAGGAGACCTAATAACAAAACACTGTCAGCAAACGATACCTTTGGCAGTCTGATTTTAGTCTTCACATTCGCAAGCTGCTCAGACAATATCGGTTACTGGAGGACACGCACAAATTGCAGAAATAGGACAGCCAGCTTGCCATCTAAAAGAGCTGCACCTCACAAGCACATCAGCACTTACCTGCCAATATTTTTGTTTTGAAACAGCATGTATACAAAGAACTGAATCATAAGAAGGTCTTACTACTGACAAGGAGTGTGCCCAAGACTGCTTTCCTGAAAGCCATGCTGCTTGCTTGCATTTGGACCTCCATAAAAAATAAGGTGAAAATCCACCAGCTTAAATAGGAATCAAAGCCATTCACCAAAATAAACAGCCTTAGGTAGAAACAGAGTATGAGCAAGTTCCTTTACATGTAGGTTCTTCTCCTTGTTATTAACATTTATAAATATGGAAAATGCTGTATCAGAATTTTACCTTAATATACAGTTTGTCTATAGCAATTCGCTGTCAAAACAGTAACGCACATCACAATGAAGTTACTGCAGTGAGGATCACAAGACTGGAAGGGTCCTTTGGCATCACCAACTCTAATGTTGCTTCTCCCAACACCTGGACCACTTACACTGTTCAAAATCACTCCTACCTTCCACCCAACACTTTAATTAATGGCATGCGTATACCTTCTGTAGCTTCTGTCAACACTATTCCCCCTCTCCATGTTTTTCTTCCTGATGTCTAATTCCTCCATGTCTAATTTCCTGATGTTTTTAATGGACACAAGTCACAAGATCCCATCACCTTCTGTTTACAAGCACAGCACAGAGACACAAGGAGTCCCCAACATCTCTCTTTGCCCTAAGTTTCACATTTCTCAGGAATGCTAGTCATTTGCCTCTAAATGTGTATTTTTTTTACAGAACATCAACTCATTTTCAGTCTCACTCTCCTCAGGAGTCACTGAGTCCTTCCTTTATTTGCTTCAGATTTTACTATGTAATTAGGACTTTTCTTTAGAAAGGCTTTGATATCCACATTTTATTTTTTCTTGCCATGACACAAGTGGAAGACATCTATCTGCTTCTCCCACTAGTCTTAGCAACATTACTAGCTTCTACTACAGCCAGCTCCTTATACTCTTTACACATCTTTAGCCAATTCCAGTTTTCTTTAAAAAGAAGTCTGCTATAGGATGTGCGAGATATTACAGCAGTACAAATAGACATATGCTTCATCCAAAAACAAGAAGCTAGCCCAGAACAATCTTCCTCTCACAAACCCATGCCACATTTCATAAAATACCCTTTCACATTGCTTCTACCTGTCTATAAAATTTTTACTCTTCTCTCCTAACAGTTTGTTTTAAACTTTCCATATTGTCACAGTCCTGCCTGCTTTTGAAGTCAAGATCCATATTTACTCACATTTATCACTCATCTCCTTTATCTTCCTGGCTATCCACAGAAACCACATCTGTTCCTCTCCAGTTAGGCAATGCCACCGTTTGCTTGCAGCCAGAGTTGAACTTCTGCTGGCAGAGTTCAGATTTTAAGTGTCACATGCTTCAGCACTCTGGGATACAGACTACCAGACTCAAATGCAGGATATTAAAATTTATCCTCCCACTCTTGTGCATGAGTTTCAGTTTAATAAGAAGCAATTCCTATCACCCAGGGGCCATACCCTGGACTCCCTGTCCCCAGGCACAGAAGTCTGATTCCTGCCCCTGTGGAGGCTGGCTGTTTCCCCTTTTTTGTGTGACCAAAGCACCTCCTGTTACCTGGTTTATTACCATTTGCAAGATGCCACCTTGTCTGCTGAGGTGGAAGCACCTGCCTTAGTCTTGGACTTCCTGATCCTCAACACACACCTTCCTTTACTGTTTTTTTTGCCCACACCTCTCAGAGGTTCTCTGTTTGCTCAGCATATCCTGACGTAATGAACAGGTGAATCATCAGCTCTGGGGTAATTTCCTAGGTGGAGCCTTTTCTGTTATTTGAGATGCTAATATTTACCCCTGTAGCTTCCCTGAATTTCATGCCTTCCTCTGTATCCAACCTCCTCGCTTCACCAAAAAGCTTCTTCAGCTTCCCCGGAGGCTTGACAATTGCTAACCTACATGTTCCTCTGTTTACCTTAACTTAGTTGCAGTTGTGATCATTCAAACCAAGTTCACTTCCATGTCCAACTTCCCTGAAGCATCTTCTGTGCCTCTCAAAGTCACATCTACAGTTCACTCCATCGATTTTATGGCTGTAGTTGCTGTCTGATAGGGAAACTGTGAGATAACATAGCTCCCTGTACCCCAGCATATATTCTCTGGTGTGGGGAGTCAGTCTTTTACAGTGAGAATACCCAGAAACACTTTGCTCTAACCGTGTTAGGAGATTTTTGCCCACATTTAAATCCTGGACTACGTGCAGTAGATCTCTTGTGCTATCACAGCAAAATCTCTTATCGGCTCTTCCCAAAGCAATTTCAGCCCAGCTGGTTCTCTTTTATCCACACTAATGCTGCTTTACAATTTTGCATCACCAAACCACAGTGGAATTTTCCCAGTCACCTCTATTCTTCTCTTTCTAGAGTAGGACCAACTTATCCTCACTCCTCATGACTCCTACTAACTTTTGGGGGCTAGTTCTGAGTCCTAAACCAACAGCCCCCTTCCCACCACTTTAGTCACAACCTTCCCATTTTGCTTCCTAACACAATTGTGTTTGAACTCTCTAGGAAAAGTAACTCAGCACCACTAATTCAAGTTTTTTACATAGTTTACTTCATGTAACTGTAGCATTTGTCTTCTCAGAAACGGGTAATACCAATTTCATCAGCAGCACCAGCTTTTCCCTGGCATTCTATGAGGAAAAAGAAATGCACAGTGCAGGCCCCCAGGAAGTGTGCTCAGGGTTAATTCATATAGATTCAAACTTCTGTCACATGCTACTCTCCTCCAACACAGCCTGAACATGTTTCTACATCTGTGACTAAAGTGTCAGGTTTTTACAGAACAGTAACTTCAAACTCAAGTTTATAGCAGAAGTAAAAGGTCTGTCGGTCGAGGTCTGTTAAACCACACTCCTCTCATCTAGCAGAAGTCTAACAATATACTGATTTAACAGCGAGATCTAATAGGTCATGGCACATCCTGATCTCTTTTTAACCATGGAAAAATATGTAAACACTTGCCATTATAGTCAGATTACTCAGAATATGACATCCACTTGCCTCTACTCAAGTAACAGATATTACCAAACTCCTTTCTTCCCAATCCTTAAGTACTGGAACGGCAGGGAGTACAACTTTCATAACAGTTTCCCCAACCTAAGGAAAGGCACACCATATTCTGCTGTTCTGATGATGAAGCTAGGAAACCACTTCAGCATAAAAAGCAGAAATTCATCACATATGATAATCAACATAAGATTGCCAAGAATCACAGAAAACCCTTCATCAATTTTAATTCAGAATCTGATTTTTTTTCTGTTAGACTCTAGGCTGTTACATTTAAAAAATGCTATGCATTGCAGAGGGTCATATTAGATGGTTACAACAATCCATTCTGGCCTTATAACTATGGAGTTTCTAAGCAGTTAATCTCCTCAAAATATCTCCTACTAAAATGGAGCACACACAGACTCCACTTACTTAATTTGATAGGTCAAAATCTAATAAAATTCTGCACATGCAGCAAGTTACACCCAGTAGGAAAGGCTGAGATAAAACCACTGCTTCATGTCCATTTGCCCTCCCTACCAATCTATATCCATTTGCATACCAAATTCAAGTCACACACTACAAATTCAGATCAGGACCTCAATGTTGGGGGATGTCTGAATTACATAATACTGAGAATTTCATTTGAAATCATGACTTTATTAATCTACAAAATGGCATTATGATTTTCGTCAGGTTAGAAATCCCAAATCCAAAAACAAAGGCAATCTTGGCTTTCTAGTAATTTATGACCTCTCTGACTCTCAAGGACGAGCCACATGAAGCATGAAGAGGCCAAACAATCTCCTAAAGAACACCACCTGCTTGCCTTTAAAGAAATCTTACTACAAAGAATAACGCACGAAATTTGGAAGGGGAACAAAAGAGGAACAACAATTTTCTACTATGTGTGTAACAGTTTACTCAGCAGTCAAATTCCTTCCTCACACAAAGCTGACAAACTACCTTGGCATCAGGTGTCTGGTACTCCTGGTCCTATAGGAAGAAACAATTACTGAAGATTTCCACAACAAGGGTTTGTAGCTCTCCGAAGTGTAATTGCAGCTATAACACTCCACAAGGACTTTGTTTGCAAAGGACTGAGGTTGTTGGAACAGAAGTGTGATAACTACATGTGAATAATCACAGGTACTGAAAATCTGAAGTCCTTAAGCATTAGAACAGCAGAAGTTGGTGGCCTTTCCTTAGGCTGGAGAAATTATTATGAAAGTTGTACTTCTTGCCCTTCCAGTATTTAAGGATTGGGAACAATGGAGTTTGGTAACAACGATTACCAAAAGCCCTACCTATCCTTCAGAACAGATTCCAGGTGATGCAGTTCCTTCACAGTTCCCTTTGCCTTATCCAAGCACGCCTGAATCCCTGGCACATAGACTGCAGCACTGTGCTGCCACAACAGCTCAGAAAAATGAAGCCTTTCATGGGTCCCCACACTTCGCTCCAGATCCAAAATCCTTTCAGCAGATGTCAACAAAGGCAACAGAAGGTTGGTTATATGGTGCAGATTTTGTCTGAACAGAGTGGCAGCCCAAAAGTAAAGAGATAAAGCATGTTTTTTTGGTTGTTTTTTTAATGATGTTTTTTAAGATGAGTATTACTACACTGGCCTGAGCAGAGGATATAAAAAATTATACTCAGAAGCATAATTCTGCAGTTATTTTAGACCTAAAATAACATTTCCATGGTGGAAATGTTGGAGTCTGTTTAGCAGAGCATTCCGGTTGTAAAGATTTAAGAGAGTTAAGTCACAAGAGCTTTAAGTAATAAGGTTAAAACCAGTATTCCTTAAAGGGACACAGTCAAGGCTTGAAGCCAAATTTCTTTTCTCACCAACAGTTTTAGGACAGAGATTATCTTGAACAAGACACCTCCTCTTATCGCTTATCAGACAAGACATCCCAGTCCAATTCACTTTCCATTTATACAATATGTTCAGCTGCAAGGAGGAGCATCAAGAAACTGAGGTCAGCACAAAGCTGTTGAAACACCATACCTTCTTGACGTTTTTTAATGCTCCGACTCCCTAGATGCAGGTAATCCAAAAGGGAACAAAATCAGGATTTTTACTTCCCTTAACACAGTTCCTACCCCATGCACCCTGTCCAGCAATTTTAAGATTTTTACAAATTTAAGTGTGGCCAGCAAAAGTAAATACAGCAAATAAAGCAGGCAACATTTATTCATACCTGACACTGCCCCAATTTAATTTTCTCTCAGCACAGGATTTCCATAAACTGAACCTCTCCCAGCATATGCTTCCATGTTGAGTACATGGGTCCACCTTCCACATAGTTCTGTCCAAATCCCATCCCAATTCGTCTGACAAAAGGATGAACATGCACTCGAGAGCAGCATGGCAGAGGGAACATAAACTAAGCCACTACCTTTAGCTGGAAGCATTCCCTTTCATTTTTAGGATGCCCACATCTAGCTGTCAGAGAGGCAGCATGCCTGCCAGTACTTGCTCCGAGTCCTTGCCACTTTCCACAACAGTAGGACATGAACCAGCCCATAATAAGGTGCTTAGTAAGTTCAACCATCAATAAAAATAATTCCTCAGCTGAGGACTTCTCATCATCTAACTTGATCCTCTAGCCACAGCCGGTCTCTTGCTCTCCACGCTACACAAGAAGGGAAAGGCTGCTAAGATCTGTAGGAACTCAACGTTTTGTTATTTTGAAGTGCAATTATTCAATTATTTAAAGTTCATATTGGGGAAAACAACTTAAAAGGACAATAAGAAATCTGTTTTGAAAGCCTGGTGAATGAGTTACATGTCTCAGCTGTTCACACTGCACTGAGAAAATCACATTTGCATCTTTTCATGAAATCGTCAACCAGAGATTTCCCAGTTTAACTTTTTTTAAAAATCTAGATTAGACTTAAAGCTTTCTTCCCAGCTGAAATGGACATATAGATGCACATAATGTATTTCATAATGTATTTAGCTGAAATCTGCTCATCATAGAAGACAGCAACACTAATATAAAGACAGTTACAAGAAATGCTGAAGAGCTCATATGCCTGCCAGTATGTCTTTAGTTCTTTCAAAACTTGCAAATAGCATTCCAATTTAACAACTGTTAAGCAGAAGAAAAACTGTTTTGGATCCCCACTCCAATTTTCTTCTACAAAACAAGTATTTAATAGTTACCTGCAGTAACTGTGAGCAAATCAAATACAACAAGGGCTGTCCAAAAACAATCCCTAGCAATACACAAGGGACATTTCAGAGGGAGTTAATTTCATAAAGTCGAGAGTAATTACTACCAATTGATTGAGAAGAATAAATATGAGCCAAAATAGTCATAATCAGATTTAGCAATCATTTATTAGGTGCTTTTCCAGGGGACCAAAAAGCCACTACTTGTCAAGCAAGAAGGACAACTGAATCCCACTCCACCTCAAAGAGCTATGAAGCCATGGTAAAATGTCAGAAATAAACTGTATTGACACAGGCTGTGTGGCCCAAGATGTAGAAAGTTGAATGCAGGGAAAAGCAAGAGAGTTAAATTTAACAAAAAATCTGAATAGAGAAAAAACAGCAACAAGGATATTGCCCTCACAACTCATCAGCTGATTTAACTGCTAAGGGTGAAAAAGCACTAAGCATCCCACAAACATTTGCCCCATGCTCAGGAAGAAGCAAGCACCTTTGAGATCAGGTACTTTCCAGCCCATGGCAAATGAAGATAATGTTAAATATTGAATGTGCAAGTAATAAAAATCAGAAGGTCTAGAAAACTACAACTTGCATGTCACTGAAGCAGTCTGCAGCCCAGTGACCTTTGTTTTAAATGCATCCAGAGAGATTAGAAAAGAGGCTCCAAGAAGAGCAGAGTATGACACCCAAGGTGACACTCAGAGCACACCTGTAGAAGGCCAGGTACCTACAGATCACTGAGCACCCCAGACAAATGTCTGAGATGTCTAAGGAGTCAAAATTCTGGAAAAAAAAACATAAAAAAGCCTGCTATTCAGCACCAGCTTGGAAAGATTGATCCAAACTGTACACACATGGAATTTTTTGAGACACACAACTTACTTAGGGTAGAAGAGTGTCTCAATAAAGTGTAAAATGACATAGTGTGGTGAATATCCAGTGAAACAGTAGCAGATAGCCACTTGAGAGGCTGGTCATGATCAGTGGTGTTTCCCATTCCAAATGCCTGCCATATTTCACTTCTTCTCAACTGGGTATTTGCCATTTACACAAAACCAAGCAGGACACAGAAGCCAGTCAAAAGGCAAATAATAGAATTATACACAGCAGTCTAGTCAGGCATAAGGAGGGCCTACGAGAAAAGAAAATCTACATGAAATCCTGCTAAATGCAAAAAGCTGATCCAAACACCCAGGATATATCTATGGAATAGGAATCCCATATCACAGAAAGCACCCCCAAAATTTTACAGGTGTCAGTATACAAACAAAACATTACTTCAGCAAAGCTGTTGGCTAAAGCAGGCACAGACAAGCACACACCAACAATATGAGTAAAGCAGATTTTAGTTCTGAGATGAGACCAACACAACATTAAATGTAATTTTCACTACTAGACAAACTTTAGAAGTATGGTCAGAAAATAAAGGCTGCAAAGAAAAGCAAATTCAAGTGCCAAAGAGAAACCTTTTAAACTCTTAACTCCAGAAATCATTCTATCAAACAAGAGGCAAGAACAGCAAGCTACTTACATACACTTCCACACCAAGAAAATGCCAGGTATTAACCAGTAAGCTCTAACGTAAAAACAAGGCAGAGTTAGTGAAGATCCTATACACTTTCACAGCAGCTCCAAATCTGTTTGCAGGACTACACAGGGAATTATCAGAATGAAAAAGCAACAGAAAAAGAGTTATTAGACATATTTCTCCAGTTCAAGATCTCCTAAAAGAGCAGCAAGGACATCTTAAACTGAGTGATTAAAGTATCTTTCAAAAAAGCCAGTAAAATTTGACCGTAAGGCACAAAAAAAATATGCAGGAAGAAATTTCAAAGGAAATTTATAAGAAGATGATTTACCATCAGCCAATATGCATTTCACATGCATTCAAGTCAAGTATTTGAAATAAGGTCTTGGATTTAAAAAAACAGTTTAATTTGCTTGGACTTTCAATGCTGCTGTGTAAGCTGCAACTATATCTTGGACTGTTAGAGCTTAAAATTAGGTTCTTTCAACATTTAGATTAAATTAAGTACTTTATTGAATATTAAAAGTGTATGCTAATAACATCTTTAACAAAGTTAGGCCAGGCAGATACCAGACTGAAAGAGTCAGCTCAGAGTACACCATGAGAGCAAGAAGGAAGCAGACACTATTCCAACTCAGGAAGCATCTCTTTCCTTCATCCCACTGAGAAATACTGGGAGGTTTCAAGTAGTTCACAGTCCCCTAAATACCTAAAAAGCAGATTCCACACTGTTTGTTGTAACTTGCAGTAACAGTGCCCAAAGCTGAAAGAGTGAGGATTTTAAACAGGAAATCAAATGATCACCTGTGCACTAAAAGCCAAACATGGTTTGCAGGTTTTACTGAACAACAGAATAACCTAGAAATCTTAAAAGTTGTCTCCAATTACAGCTTTACAAACCTCAAGCTTAACTCTCAACATAAAAATGTTTTGTATTCTCTTTTAATAGACAACAGTTCTATCTTAGTGTTATTACCCAAATTTCTAATGGACTTTATTTTGTTCCAACACTACCTACTCTGGTAGCTTCCTGACTAAGGGCAACTAGAGAGATGGAGTTCATAAAAGTCACATAGCAAATTCTAAATTAATCATTATGTTATCTTATTTTAATGTCCTACTGTTATAACTTAGCATTTCAGCTACTACTTTCAATGTCCAATTCTCTTCTTCATCATTTTGACTTACAAAAAGATGGGTAGGGTTTGGTTTTTTCTTTCAATTCTACAACCATTTCAGAATACTGTCACACCAGAAAGCTGGAGGCACTACATTTCAGTCTTACAGAAAACATGGAGGTAAGTTGAGGCCATTACCTCAAGGTGGGGAAAAGTCCTTTAAAGAGGAGTTCCTGACACTTGACCTCTTATAGGTACAGGTATTTCCAAGCACCCCACAAGATTGAACAAGTTTTCATTTCTGTTATAATTAGCATCCATTTCCATTTTCCTTCTTTGCTTCTTTCACTCAGATGTCAACACAGCTCAATTCAGTACTGGAACTCAAATTTTGCTGGCAGTACAGGGATGGACAGTTAAGTTCTCTGAGTGGGACTCCAACGCTTCAGCTGATTTGACTAAAAAGTCACAGCTTTTCTAATTATTCAGAGCAGCCACAAGATAAACATTAGGTAAACAAAAATATATCATTCCTAACCTCCAGACAGTGTACTTTCACACAGAAGCCAAGCTGAAATTCTAGAGTGCAAGAGCTCACCCAAGTCATTCTCTCACGTAACTCTGGCAGCCAAATCTCACACAGATACTTTGGATCAGCCCCAAGACAAAAGCACATTACACAAAATCACTATGCCCTCATAGGACTAAGTCAGGTACTGTGCACAGGGATGAGGGAAGAACCCCACTGCCAACATCCTTGGCATTGTAATTATCAGGTGGACCAGGCAGGTCAAGCAGTTTGGAATATAGTGACGGTGAAGACACAGCTTAAGCTGCTATGAAGCAGAGAGGAGAAAAACTAGAAGAGAGCCAACAGCCGTGAGATAGCAAGGGCTGGGGACAAAATAGGATGCAATAAAAGTGAGCAAGTGAGAAGTGAAGTATGTGTCAGGACAATGACAAATAGAGCCAGTGACCGGGTGATCCAGCCACAGCAGGGTCCCCTTTGCTATGACCCCTGCAAGCTATGCTGAGACAGCAACTATTCCCATCTCCACGTCAGGAGACAGGAAAGGTCAGGAAAATAAATTTTATCTAGTTGAGATGTGAGGTAAAATCAACAGTTACTAGAGAAAGCCAAGAAAGTTAACAATGCAAGACTGATGTGAAAAACTAGACTGCTTCCCCGGGATTAGTTTTATTTAATATGTGCTATTTTCACAAATACAACACTAAATGCAAACTAATAAAGCAAACTATGCCAAGAGAAGATTATCAGACATAATCCAGACACAGCTGCTCTGAACAGGAGTGTATGCAACCTCTCTTGCACTTAAGCAGTGGAATCAAAATACGAAGAAGTCTCTTAAAAGCCTCAATCATGTAATATTCAGGATTTCTTTTCTCCTTCACTTCACTTACACTCACTGCATATTTTCCTGCTTCAAAAGAATCCCTTAATTTTCTCCTACAACAGCCCATTACCACTGGCTTATTTTACACATCCCTATAACAGCTGCAGACAAGCCCAGACTCACAATTCCTCTGAGCTTAGATTTTCTGTCAGGTGCTTCCTATTTCTATGGCAGATATAGCTCAATGATTCTGGAAGAAAACAAAACAAACAAAATGCACCAAAGAAACAAACAAAAAATGCCACATAACAAAACTACAAATAAAACTAATAACAAGTCAAAACAAATAAACAAAGGGGGGAAAAAAGGCAAAAAACCCTCCCCACACACATACTAAAAAATTCATTTGTTCTCCAAGAAGGTAAAAGAAATGTAGCATTCAACATGCTATCAAGAAGCCATGTATGCTAGCTGGTCTTTCAGGAACAAAGGCAGTACTCAGACATGTTCGGTCACAAACACTGAGCACTGTTTTAGATTAGCGATTCATTAAAATACTATTAATGTGTGTAATCCAAGGAGGGGGGTGGAAAATAAATCAATAAATTAAAACACTATCCATCTGACTGCCAGGGTTCTTGTGACGCTCACATTTAGGGCTTTTTCCACATTTTCCTTTACACGTAAAACAGCGATCCAGATGCTATTAACAGTGTCTCAATTACCTGCAGTTATTCCATGGGGGTTTTTGTTGTCTTTTTTTGTTAGCAATAGCTCTACACCACCCAACCCCAAACTACTATGTAGTCTTATATCTGTACAACTTTGAATAGAAAAAAACCCAGCTTTTTCAGCTTTCTTACTAACAGCTCAGTGCTGTCTCAACAAGACTAGCTCATTTCAGTGAAATGGTAAAATAATCAAGAAAAGTGTCATTTGTTGGGCGTTTTTTAAAACGTGACAATTAATAAAACCACCTCCTCCTTGCCCTGGTTGTTCTATCTCAGCTTCTGGTATCTGTTTTGTTCTTCAGACTGCTCCACCTCAATATACTTCTGTATCATGTTAGATGGTTGCTACTTGTGAGATCTCATCAGTTCATCCTTTCAGTCATGCCTATTTTGGAAAACATGTTTCTTGATGTTTAGTAAATTGACTACATTCTGCAATCTTATAACAAAGTTTCTCAGTATCATCTATATAAATGAATGCTGCTATCTTCCACGGTCTTCACACAGCAGATGGAAATGGAAGACACAATTTTCACAGTAATTCTTCACACACAGTCACCAGCCACCCCAAGTTTCTTCTTTAGCTCTTCACACAACCAAAGAATACATCAAACACAAAAGTGCCTCCTCCCAGGCTTCTGAAATGCTTTTGTCCCAAAAACTCTACAGATCAAGAATAAACACCTTGAAAGGAGAAGACACTTCCAGCAACTCAATCATTCAGTTCGTGCTCTTTCATTATTCCTCATGAATGGTGTGTAAATACATTTTAAGACTACCAGCTTCAAGTGGTATCAAACCCACATTTCTTTAAAGGACACTCCAAAAACATTTTGAGGATGAACCATCAAAAAGAATAAAAAACACCTGTAACACATATAAGCATCGCTCCACTAATAAGACTCAGCTTCAATGAAGAGATTTTGGCAAAACCCTCAAAATGGGCTAGACAAGTCTGAGCTTCACAGTTTACACAGAAGTGTACGAAAAACTTATTTAGGATAAACATTGTACTTTTGCGCCTCTCCTAAGCCCTTAAACACAACGTGTGTTTAATAAAAGGGCTGAAACTTAATTCAGAAACATTCCCCAAAAACAGCGTTCTCCCCAGAACAACACATCTCAAGATGCTCTACTGAGCATGCTACACACACCATCACCGACACGGGGATTTTGACACAAAAAGGGTGACGAACAGCTGGATAAGGAGCTGTTATCAATAAACCCGTGTGTGTGAAAGAAGAGCTGAACTGCCAGCAGTGCCAGTTTTTTTATCATTCCTGGCAAAGGAGCTGAGAACATTAAAACTACACTTTTAAGCCGCAGGGCACGGCTGCGCTCGGGGACGCCCTGTGACCACGGCGTTCAGTGCAAGGAGACACGTCCCAGTAGCGTGAGCCCTGGCAGATGGTTTCCCCCACGGATTTCTTTATCATTATTTTTTAGCACAAGGGAGGAAGAAATGGGAAACCGGAGACAGCACTGTAATCCACTGCGCAGAGAAAGTGCCGGCTTCCCGCAACCTGTTCAGCGCGGGGACGAAGCTCAATAGCAGGATGAGGAGGTAATTAGCAATGTATGTGAAATAACAATGCACGCTCTAAGGCATACGGAGTGACAGCAGCCTGCTTCCTGCCCGCGCCGTTCGCTGGGCGATTCAACTCGTGTCCGAGCCAACTCCCAAAGTCAGACACGGCTCCTCACGGCTCCCGGGGCTCCGGACCTCCCCGGCCGGGACCGCCGCTCCTGGAACCGCACCTGCTCCCTCG
>VXBU01002999.1:95878-109600 GCA_013400315.1 Bombycilla garrulus | reverse complement strand
AGCCTGAAAGTTGTTTTATGGACCATATCTCTTTATTACCATGTTCCTGAACTTCACCTTCTGTCTCTGATGGCAGGTCTGAGAGGGTGAGTCTTAAAAGAATGACTGAAATACGAAATCCTCTTGAAATCTTCTCTTCAGAAGCAGGATCGTATCATTTGGGAACTATTTAGCATCTATGAATAAAATATGTTCATAAAATGTAAATAGAAAAGCAAAGTTCAAAAGTGTTGCTAATAATCCAAAATCTCTTGTGTTTCTTGGACTGGATATTATCATTTTATGTTGCAATAAGAACAGACATTATCCATGAATTCTCTGAGCCTCTTCTGAGGGCTGAGGATAAAAAGAAAGAAATAAAATGTAATGTAAAAAAAAAAAAAAAAAGGACGAAAATCCTGATCTTCCAACTTTCTTTTCTATCATAAAACAACAAACAAGGTCAATAAGCCTTTGCTCTACACTCATGGAAATCCAGCCCAGCTGGTTACATAAAGTTGCTTAGGAAAATCAGCAAAGGTTGGAGGGAAACAGCCTGGGATAGATAGGGTGTTTAAACATTGGCACTGTGATAAGGGGTCTGCAAAGATCCTGCCACAGTCATGATTTGCCTTGGCAGGAAGCTGTGAAAACTGAAGGGTGAGCAGTCCCTGGATTACAACTGTGGGGTGATGGGGCAGCCCTGAGCCTCACTCAACGCCTCTGCAGTACACCATGGCTCCCCAGACATCCCTCAGCAAACCTGGGAGACTTGGCCGAATCTGAACCCACTCCAAGGGAAGGAGCAGGGCCCACCGACACCCTCAATCCCCATCTCCACTCTGAAAAGCACCTTTTTGATTCCAGGGCTCTCATTTCCCTCCCTGCTTATTTTCTTCCTCATCTCTTCCCATCTGCCTAAGAAGGGCTCAGCTGAAGCTTCTCTCAGAGCCCACAGTCAGAGCATGGATGCAAAAAATGTCTTCAACTGGCTTGAGTTTGCCAGGTCTTGCCTTGTGCAAGAAACTAGTGATTCTCACTGAGGAAAGGGACAGACACAAAAGTAAAACAATCCTGGAGGAAAAGGCAGCGACACAGCAATGCCATTGAGATAAGGTCAGGTGCCGCGTTGGGAAGCAAAGTGGTGTAGGAGGAAACGGAGAGATGCTCAGGTCTAGCCTTCCATCACTGATGCAAACAAGCTTCCCTAGTCTGCTGAGATGCCATTCCCTCTCCCCATGCATCAAGTTTCTCAAATCTGGGCACTGTAGCCACACAGCCTGTAGTGGCACCCATCAATATAATTTGGTAGGATCATGACAGGGATACCCTACAGAAGGTTAAGCCAAGATACACCATCTGAGCCAAAAGCTGCCCCTGCCAGTTAATTGTTAGGGTGTCTAGGAGCTGCTTGGAAGGCAGAGGTGGCTGTCTAATTTGTAGAAGTATGAGCCTGTGAAGAAGTAATCTACCTGCAATATCATTTGCTTAGCCCAGAGTAGTTTTTTGGCAGTACCAGGCATGCTTTCTGGCCCTCTACAATTTCTGTTAAGTGTACAGAGCCAAGATCCCAAGTGTGTGCACTCACCAGAGACCCTAAAACCCTTTCCTTAGGGTACTGCTCTTAGTCTCAGCATCCTGGCCAAATTCCAGTTGGGTAATTAGACTGTGATTAGGTAACCGTTTGAATACACCATTACTCTTCCCTAGGGAGCCTGTCTCCAAATTATTTGATGGTTTTAGGATTTCTAGTCATTATCAAGGCTGTTTCCATTGCCAGTGGGAGACTAAATGCTGCCAGAGCTTGAGAAATCAGCACAAGCTGTGGAATGAACAAAGAGCAGCCCTGCCCTGAAGGGCTTGGGGTGTTGGTGGGTGAGAGGCTGGACATGGCCCGGCCATGGCACTGACAGCCCAGAGAGCCACACGTGTCCTGGGCTGCATCCAGAGCCTGTGGGCAGCAGGGGAGGGAGGGGATTCTGCCCCTCTGCTCTGCTCTGCTGAGACCCACCTGGAGCACTGCATCCAGAGCTGGGGTCCCTGCACAGGAGGGACAGGGACCTGCTGGAGCCAGCACAGAGGAGGCCACCAATATGATCAGAGGGAGGGAGCACCTCTGCTGTGGAGACAGGCTGAGAGAGCTGGAATTGTTCAGCCTGGAAAAGAAAAGGCTTAGGGATGACCTTATTGAGGCCTTCAAGTACTTTAAGAGAGCTGACAAGAGCAATGGAGAGGTATTTTTTAACAAGGGCATGCAGTGACAGGACAAACTGAAAGAGGGTGGATTTATATTAGATATTAGAAAGAAATTCTTTACTGTGAGGGTAGTGAGGCCCTGGCACAGGCTGCCCAGAGGAATTTTGGATGTCCCATCCCTGGAAATCTTCAAGGCCAGGTTGGATGAAGCTCTGAGCAACCTGGTCTGGTGGAAGGTGTTCCTGCCCATAGCAGGGGGGGTTGTCTGGATTCTGTGGTTCTGTGAATGGGTTCATTTTACACAGCTTTCCTTTAGGATGGTGTTGCTTTGTGGCCCGGCTACTGCCTGTGGTAGTGGGAGTCGTCCCGCCATCTCTCCATTGGCGAGATGCTGTTTCAAGCCTGCTAATAAAGCCGAGGTAAGCAGCAAGACCCCCAACCAGGGAAAGAAACATAGTGTCATTGTCATGCTCAGCGGGTAGGAAAGAAACAGATTGGCAGAGTCATTTACATGTGCTAGGGATCATTTTGTGGTTTCCAGATTGAAATTCTTAATGGCACTCGTTATAAGTAGTTTGCTTCCAGATGCTGTTTGCTTTCATGTTCAGAGCTACATGCATTAACACAGAAAATTCTGCTTGGAAAAATGGTGACTTGCAACTACATGTATCTAAGAAAAGTCAGCATCCAAAATGCAGGAAATTTTAGTCAGATACCGTAATTTTTCCCTGCCTTTTTATCCTTAATTGCCAGCCATTTATCTACTGTGGAATATTTGAGTCATACAAAAATGCTGACATCTCACAAAGATGTCAGGTAAAGTAATTTTTACTTCTAACATAGGATTTTTATCCTTTGTCTGCCTCTTCCCATAGCCAGCAGTTACCTTCTAGTCTGCAGCTCTCATCCAGCCAGCTATCACCTCCTGCTCCCGTATGGTGACAGTGGTGCTGTATTCTGCATCCAGAAGCTCCTTAAAACTGAGCCTTGGCTGACGCATCCACAGGGGGAGACCCATTTCCTCGGGCTGATGGCAGCAGGCAGTTTCCATCACAAGCCTGACTGCAAAAAAACCATTGATATTCTGGCACTAGGATACCCTACAGAGACAACACACGTATAGAAGAAAAGCATCCTTATCTAAATATACCTTCCCATAAGGCAGACAATTTTCTCTAGAGGTCTCCCACCAAACTACCAAGTAGCCCAAGTTCTGCATTTTTGTGCAAAACTCTGCTAAGACAACATCAAGCTGCAGTAAAGGGTGTGTTTCCCTGCAGGATCTGGAGGTTTGAGTGGCTGGAGGTATCCGGGAGCCTCGTAGGTTGAACCTAATTTGTTTCCTTGGGGTTGCTTGTAATTTGAGGATTTACCAGAAAACTGCCCAGTTCTGGTGTCATTTAGCGGAAATTTCTCCCTGTGGCCTCACCAATTCCATGGTGGCCGAATGAGTTTTCACAAACCGAAACATATAACTGCAGGATGCTCTGAAACCCGTAGGCACTAAGTTTTAGTGCTAATTACATCTGAATGTGGGGATGGGGGAGCTGGCATCTGTACCATGTCTCATCTTTCTGTAAGGAAGGGCAGAGCTTTTCTAGTGCTTTAGGTGTGTGTTGGGCCATCAGCCAAACCAGGAGCCCCTCCCAACAGCAAGGAAAGGAGGGCTGTGATGCACTTCGGAGTCTTGGCCAAAAGCCAAGCGAGCAACACAGCTGGGAGCTGGCAGCTCTCTCACAGAATCAAAGGAAGACAAAGGACTTCCCCTCTGCACACAGGGGTCTCTCAAAACTCGTTCTTGCACCTTAATCCAAAGCCATCAGCTTTGGATGTTCTCAGCCTCATAATTTCTATGTTTTTGAGTGCTTATACCACAACTCATGCAGCTTTTGCTATTTGGCAGGTGCGGGGTATGTCAGTGCCCTGGCCATGGAGCAAAAGCAGGAAAGCTGGCTTTATCCTGACACTGAGTTTGTGCAAACCTGTACAATTTTGGCAATACTCTCAGGCATATGGTATGACTCTTGAGGTGTCCTCTGCAGGGCTAAGTGTTGGACTCAATGATCCTTGTGGGTCTCTTCTAATTCAGCAAATTCTGCAATTCTGTGATTCTGTGAACTGCTCTGTTCCTTGGAAAAGGTCCTGGGAACATTTTCTAGCCCTGTCTTTGTCCTGCTGCAGTCCTGCTGCAGTGTTATAGGGTGAGCAGATGCTTTGTCCTCTCTGTCACCTCTCTGTCATTGACCACACTTTTCTCCTGGAGACCCTGTTTTCCATCAGATTTGGTGTTTTGTGTCCTCATTGCTCATTCCCTCTCAGTGTCCTTTGGAGCAGAAATGCCCCTAGGCTTCTGTAAGATTCCCTCTGGGTCAGAATTTAGCTTTGCAAATGCAGGTGTCTGCAGTCTGGGTGTCTGTCTCTGAGCTCTTCCTATTGTGTCCCTCTTTATAATCAATGCAAACACTTTTTGGTAACAATTCTCTTCACCCTGAAGAGAATATTCAAACCAGGTTAGATGCCCTGAAAATACCTCTTTTGCTCCACTGACCATTAGGAAAGCTGGGGGACCTTAGCTCAGAGGAAGGCAAATGTCAGATGAGATTAATCTAATGCTTTATCTCTAGATATGAGCACCACCTCATACAGCGTCATGCTCACAGATTTCTTTTTGTCCCAAACCAAGATTTCTTTATCCAAAACAAACATTGATATCCTATGATTTTCTTCTCATAGATGCATCCTGTGGCCTCAAGTTCAGCTGAGCTAGAGCTCTTAATATTCATAATGCCCTCCCATGGTGGAGTACAGGATTATTATCCTTCCAGTTTTTAAGGCCATAACCAATATGTCAGCTTCAAATCATGTCCTCCTGACCAATGTCTTCTGGAGCTTTCCTGCAGAACACCACTACTCTTTCCCCCTTCCCTCACACAAATGAGTGTTCAAAATTCCCATCTGAGCTATTCTGAACTCCATGGCAAAGGATCTTTTCCCTGCCAAATGTTGGACCCATCTGGCTGACACAGTCCTATAGAGAAACCACATGAACCTCCTGTGTTTTTCATCCAGCTCTCCCATTTCTGCACTGCCTGCCTGTCATCTTTGAGGTTTCCAGCATCCCTCCACACTCCTCTTGCGACACTCACAAAATGTAACCTGACTGGTTAGCTCGGCTATCAGGCACAGATCCGTGTGACATTTTTTTCTCAATGCCCTTTGGCGTTGTCTCTACCTGCTGCTGTGTTTCAGATCACCACTTCTCAAAGCCACGTTTGTCCTTCCATTGTGAGCTGGCACAACAGCTGCTGAGGCACAGCCCCTCTGGAGCAGGCTGTTGCTGCAATGGCTCAGACCAGGAGGACTCTTTGTCTGATTAAATCTGAATGGGGATTAGCAGAGGAGGAGGAAAGGGCTGTAACTTTAATTCATGAACATTATCCTCTTTCCTTCCCTCACCCATTCAGCATTAAAATGGATGCAAGGCCCAGCCTGTAACAATTTTTATGAGAGCTACATTCACTCCTCTGCCTCCTTGTGTGTTTATTCCAGCTGCAGTGAGCAGAGATGAAAAAGAGCCAGCCCTGTTGGGCCAAGAAGTCAGCTCCTGGAAACAGTTTGTCCCTGTGGAGCATGTTTAGAGAGCACAGTCTGCGAATGGGTACCCCAAAAGTAGCCAAGTGCCTCCCACTGCAGTGCAGCCATCTATACCTGGAACAAAAGATCTGTGATCTCTTTCTTCCGTGGTCCTTGGGCATTCATGCTGGAAAGCTCTGCTGATGAGAGCTATGCTGTATGTGCCTTTTGGCCTCCACAGGCTGAAGATGGTGAGCAAAGGACTCACTTAGTGGCATAAGGTGACTTGACCTGTCACTTGGGTGATCATCATCCTGTGGTGACCAGTGACAGGACCCAAAGGAATGGCCCTAAGTTGTGTTAGGAGGGGTTCAGGCTGGATATTAGGAAAAGGTTCTTAACATATAGAGTGTTTTGACACTGGAACAGGCTCCTCAGGGAAGTCTGTCTGAGTTCAAGAAGCATTTGGACAATGCTCCCAGGCACATGGTGTGACCTTTAGGGATGTCCTGTGCAGGACCAAGAGCTGGACTTGATGATCCTTGTGGGTCCTTGTGTTCAACTCAGCTTATTCTGTGAATCTTGTTTTATCAGCATTACATTGCATATGGGGTGTAATTTGTTTTCTCTCTGAACTGAAATCAAACAAGTTCTGCTAGGGGAGCTTTTTTGTTGGCCTTTTTTACTTTTCCAGATCCAAGTGTGAAAGATATGGAGGTATGTCATCCAGGCTGGAAATTTCTTCAAGGAGGCCAAAAACACTTCCCAAACATTGCTGTCACTGCCGGCATGGCTGCAGCATCCTCCAGCAGTGTAATACAAAGCCCATGGGTGTGAGTGCTTTAGTCAGCCCCCAGGCCTCCTTGTGCCTCTCCAGCAGCTGCCAGGGATGTGCACCCTGGCAGGTGCTCCTGGGATGGGGGCAGCTGTGGTGCTTGGAGCTGGGGGCCATGGGTCCTGCCTCCCCCATGGCCATGACCTCATTTCTGGTGCACCCGCCCGCGCTGAGCCGGTGAGACTCATCCGAGAGCCCCGTGCAGGCAGCTGGCAGGGATTTTTGCATCGTTTAATTCTCAATCCTCCCAAGAGCCTGGTGAGGGATTGAGTGCGTTCACTGAAATGAAGGACAGGCAAGAGGGACAGAACCAGGCACTGGGGGCTGAAAAGACCCAGCCTGAGAGCAGTTTGTTCCCAAATGTTTTGGGTGAGAAAAGCTAAGGCAGAAATAACAGCTGCTGTCCAGCAAATTAGCTGGAGCCAGCAGCTCCCATCCTGCCTACATGCAGCATGCTGAAACCTTAGGGAGGGTCCCAGCCCAGTGCAGCAGAGGTGACAGGCCATGAGCAGCTGTGATTTGAGACAGCATGTTTGTCCTCTCTGCTATGTGCTGCCCTCCGAGTGCAGCAATGCCCACACTGTAGTGCTGGGTGTGCTCGCACATCTGAGCACACTGAGGAGTTGTCTCCAGGTAGATGCTCAGACAGGATTTTTCTGGATGGTCACAGGCACTCTGGAAGTCCAGCAGCTTGCTGGTGCTGCCCAGCCCACCCTGCTAATGCTGGCAGCCTCTCCTTTCGACCATAAATTCACAGAATGAATCAGGTCAGAAGGAACCTGAAAAATCATCTCATTCCAATCCCCCTGCCATGGTCAGGAACACCTTCCACTAGATCAGGTTACTCGGATCTGACCCTTGGCTCTATGGGCTCCTTCTGGCCTGGTTTCCTCTATAAATGTAGATGCAGATGAGTTTAAGATGCACAGAAGGGAAGATCAGAAGGAATATGCCCAGAGAGGCATATTTCTGCCATAGTTTTCTACAGAAGGTAAGGGTAACTCCTATCAAAAAGAAGGTTTTTGAGATAAAGGTAGCATCTGGAAAGTGGGGCCCTCCAAAGACAGGAAGTGTTGGGGGTGCTCAGCTCTCGGCCTTAGGAAGTCAAGGCTCAGATGATGATGATAACAAGGCATAAACAGGTCTGGCTTGAGATTTGACTGCAAACCCAAAGGAAATGTAAGTCTCTAAGGTCTCTAAGAGGGCCTCTAACAAGGTCTGTAACATCAACAGTGTTCTCATGTGTCCCCATTACAGCTGAGCAAACAAAAATGCACATCAAAACAGAGTAAGTCCAGCAATGCATGCACAAACAGCTTTGGCTGCTCCAGAGACATGTATAAACCCCATATCGGAGCCAGGTCCCATCGTGGAGATCCCCTGAATAATCTTGTGTCAGGGACTTCACAGCTCTTCTTGCTCTCACAAAAATGCATCTGCGAGGCAAGCATGGATGGAGGGAAGAAATGGGAACCTGCCATTCCTCCTCACAGCTGTGTCATTGAATTGAACATATTTACAGGGAATTTCAGGCACAATCCAGCCTCCAACCTGCCATATTCAGAGGGAATATATCCAATACGATATGGAAATATAGTGGAAACCAGGAGGTAAGAAATGGTGGCAAAACAATGGAGTCCCCACAGCATCCAGTCTTTGTAAGAAGTCTCTCCATCCCTTTACTGGAGGTGCATGAGCACATCAGGGTTCCAAATCCGTGAACCCTCTAAATGCATTGTAGCACCCTCACCTTGAACTGGTTATCACAAACTCTAGGGTGTCCCTGCTCTCCCATGATGGCAGAGAAGAACCCATCATTCCCTTTTTCTGTTTCTGTTTATGGCTAATTTCCCTCATGTTTAAGTTGCTCCTTCTTGCTCAGAAAACCCCTGAAAGAAGATTCTGGTAGCAACTGTGTACCTGGTGTGACCTCACTCCAAGCCCTCTCTAGTCCAGGAGCTGAGGGAAGCTGTTGCCCACCAGCATGTCCCTTGTCCCCACATCCCCTTAGAGAGGGAAGGTACAGCAGAGCCAGTACAGACAAAATGCAACCCCTGGGACAGGGCTGCCCCACACAGAGGACTTGTCCCTCCTGTAATTCTGACCCCTGTCAGGGTGAGGGCAGTACCCCTAGGGGGTACATGCACCCCAGATTTGGGGGACAGGGCCAGGTCATGGCAGAGCCCAGGTTCCCCTGCAAATGTGCTGCTGAAAATAAGCTGGCCTGGGCTGCCACCTTGTGCCAACAGGCAGCATCCACTGAACAAGCTGGCATGGGACTTTTCCATATGAGCATCCAAAGATTTTCCATCACTCCACATTTTCAGTGACCTAAATGGAGATATACTCTCAGTATATATCCTGGAATATCCCGCTCTCTGGATAAAGCCCATAGACCTCAGCAGCTTTGTTGTCTCTCCTTGAAGTCATCTTCACCCACACCTCGGGGTTCAAAATTCTTGTATCTGTGCAGAATTTCACCCTGTCACCCAGCAGCTGAGTCCTTACGGAGATGCCTGGGAGCTGGAAGAGAAGCTACAGCACCGCATGGGCACTGGCACTGTGTGGGGCACAGGATTCCTGGAGTGCTCTGAAACAAAGACTCTGCCCAAGTGTCGAGTGCAGCCAGGGAGAAATGCCGAAATTCCAAAACGCAGGTGCATGCAATGAATGAGCAGCCTCAGGTGCTGGCGCAGTGCTGACAGGCATTGCTGCGTGGCCCCGGGCTCTGCCACCTTGCCAAGGTGACGCCAAGGAGACCTTTGCCTTCTGCTATCAGCCCTGGTTTGCACACTTGGCACCAGCGAAGGCTGACGGGGCAGTCAGGGGGCAGCAGAAAGGCTGAGACGTCACTGCCCAGCTCGGGCAGCCCTGGCATGCACCTGACTTGGCACAGCCCACACCGGCCGGCTCTTTGGAGCCGATGCTATCTGGGCGGGTAAACACAGTTTATCAGTTCCTTCAGGTTTTCTTGTTTTATTATTTAATTTTCAAGGCAGGCATGAAAGAAAAGAAATAATCCTGCAGGGAAGCTGTAGGGGGAGAGGCTTAGTTATGAACAAGGGAATGAGGGAGGGACCCATTCACACATCAGGTGGTGGGGCCCAGCTCATCAGCATCCTCTTCAGAGCACATCCCTGATGCCACCTTAAATTCACAGCCTGTCCCCTAACTCTCCAGCTGCAGGTCAGAGCAGAGGGCCATTTTGAGAAGTCGAGCTGTCCAGGACAATGGGTGACCCCAGGGGTGAAGTGGCAGCAATGGGAGCTCTACATTTCCAACAGTGAAAAGACAGGAGGGATTATTTCCCTGTTGCTTAACAGGCACATGCAGTCCCTAGATGTTGTTCCAGCCCTGGATATAGGGTGGCAGGGACAGGCAGGGACATCCCCAGTCTGACCTCCTGCTCAGAGCAGGGTGTAACCAACACAACATCATATTTGCTATGGCTCTGTACTTCAAATCCCCAGGCCTGTACATCCCTGTCCTGGGCTGGCTGCACACAAATTCTTCTTGCTGAGCATCCTCAGCCTGCCAGGCTGTAGCAAACAGCCCCCTCATCCCTCAGAACATGGCCTGCCAGCAGCTCCAGGATGGATCTCTCGAGTTTTGCACATAGCCAAGACTCTTCCCTGTTTAATACTGGGAAGTCCCATGTGCGTCTCAGATACAAAGCAACAGTGAAGTCTGGTGGCTGTAGCACTGGGTTAATGATCTGCATCAGGCTCCAGATCATTCAGCCTTTGTTCTTTGGTGCCTAAGGCCCCCCATGGTCCCTTGGGGGTCACAATGAGCCCTCCTCTACCAAGGTGCTGGGAGACAGCTGATGGGAGAGGCAACACTGGAACGATGAGTTCCAAGTTTGATTTCTATCTCCAGTTTTACAGCCGTTTCGGTCAAACAGGTAAACCAAGCACATCATGGAAACAGGTTCCGGCAGGGGAAAGGTCTTGCAGCACTGGTTCACACTCCCCCAGGAACATTCCCTGGCCCCAGCACAGGACCACGGGGCACTACAGTGCATCCTCTCCTTGTGACAGTCTCAGAAAAAGAGGGACAGGCTTTGGCCTCTGTCTCCTCTAGTTGCGAAACACAGGGAGGACAAGAAGCATGAAAACCCCCGGAGGCAGTGCTGCAGGAGACATAGTCTGTGCTGCATGCCTAGGACTGAGGCTGTGAGAGATACAAAAACCCAAGCTTTCTTGTGGCAACACACCATTAAGAATGCAGGTGACACCCAATGCTCCTCTAGTACACCTGCCCCTTGGGCTTCCTCTAGCTCCTCTGCCAGCTGGGATGAGGCTGTGAGTCACCACATTGTGCCTGGTCCAACCCTTCCACTGCTTCACACCCCACCCAACCGGGCACCACTCGCCAGGGGCCCCCAAGCAACGTGACAGCTGGTTTCCACCAGCTTCCTCCAAGGTCCTTTTAAAATTCCTTATAATCTCTCCCTGGCTAGACTCCAGGTCTTTCCAGCTTCACATCTGCACATGGGTCCTTTATTGCTTTCCCTGCCTATGGACTTGGATCGGGTGTGCATAGCATGGCACAGGCTGCTGGCACAGGCAGCGTACAGGTGATGCAGGGGTAGCATCACCCCTATGGAGGCACATCCTGCCTCATCAGCTCTGGGACTTGGTCCTTGTACTTCTCAAAGGCGCTTGTGTGATTGCGAAACCTGCCCACACCAACAAAACGAGTGCCTGCGTGGGGATGTCACTCTTCCATGATGAAAACCATTACATTAAATTAAAACTGGGGCAGGAGCCTTGCTTGTGTCAGCTCCTCGGTATCCTGGAGTTTGACACCTGACGGCCTTTCCGGTGGGAGCAGCCAGCCTGGCAAACAGGCTGAACAGCCTCAGCCTGCCGCTGGCAGGTTGGGGCAGTGCTGGCAGCTCCAGGAGGGAGCTAACCCAGGAATGAACTCACCACCACTCAGTCACCTCACCAGGGCACCCTTCAAAGGGAAGCCCTGCAGGCAGAAAGGCTCAAGACGGAAGGACGTCATTCCACCATGTGCTGCTTGGGACACTTCATCTTCCTGGGGAAACACCCTTCTCCCGGCCCTCCTGGCAGGCGAGTCCCTGGAAAGTGGCCAGCCGTGGTGCAGAGCCATGCCTGATGTGCTTAAAACCCTCCCTTGCCTTCACCAACCCTTGTAAAGCCCTTTTCAAGCCCCCAGGGTGTGTAAGGAATAGATGAAGCCTAGTCCTGGTAAGGCCTAGGGTGGGCTGCCCTCTGCAAAGAAGTAGTACAGCTTATGCCTGTAAATCTACCCTATCCCCAACCCTCCCAAGCCTCTGAAAGCTTTTCCAGATACTCTCTGAACCACCACAGCTTGTGTTACTGTGCCCATCAAATGGCCATGGTTGAGGTTCTGCCCCACAGGAAGAGCAACGGGAGCAGCCTCACCCCACCAGACTGCTAAAAGGGACTTTTATGTCCTGCTCCTTAATCCTGCTTCTGGAGCGAGAATGTGTTTCAAAAATCAGGGGAGGTTGCTAAGGGACAGTGTGCTCAGCAGGGACATCACTCACACACCCTCAGCACTCAAAAGCAGGAGGTAAATAACTTGGGATATTATTAATCCTTCACTGCCCACACAATAAACAGAAATGTATTATTCTTGTCAAGGACAAAGGAGCCCATATTTCCCCCCAGCCAAGGAGCTGAACCAGCAAATTTTATTTTTTATTCAGCTCCACGGTGGGTTCAGCTTCGACTGAAGTTGTTCCAGTTGAGTTCCTGTTCAGGCCAATAAAGGTTCACTAACCATTTTTTAACTGTGAACTCAGCCAGTTCACACTGGAAAGCACAGCCTGTGGAAGCAGCTGTGTGATGGGGACTGAGCCTTTTTCAGCCCATCCCTGGTTTCCATGGCCTCTGCTGCCTTCCTGGTTGGACTCCCGAACTTCTTGCCTGCTCGGCAGAGATGACATGCAGGTCAAAAGGCAGGAAAGCTAAATTTTGTCCTGGAAGTCCATAGGAAGCCTACACCATGAAGGACAAGCAGGCATGTGGGGGAACTGAACTTTCCGGGCTCTTCCTGACACCAGAACCTGCACGCATGAAGTCTGAAGCAGTGGGTCCTAAGTCACCAGGAACGCTGAAGGACAGCATGTTCCTGTCATTACACTCAGAAATTAAAATGTTCCATACATTAATTACCCTTTAGTGACCCACAAGCTGAATCTGGGGACAGCCAGGGGTTATTTAGCAAGAAATCTAGAGCAGAAATCTGAGGCCCCAGGAGGAGATGAGGTCCTGTGTTGGCAGCTGCTCCATGGCCACATAGCTGTCCACAGGACACTGAGCTGCCATTTCTCCCTGCAGAGAGGCACGTGCAGGGAATGGCTGTCAGAGGACCGTCTGTCCCACTCACAGCTATTCCCAGACAGCAGCAGCACAGCTTTATCCGTGACAGCACCTCCAAAAATAATGCTCCAGGATCAGCAGCAAGGCAAGGGGGGCTTTGGGACTTGGCAGCCGGTGCACTGCAGGTTCACATCCAGCTTCCTGCGTGCTAACACTGTCAGAAGACAAGATCTTGGTTATATTTATCATTTGACGATACCGGTCCCCACTATTTTTAGAGTGGTGGTGTTGCAGCTGCAGCTCTCTGAGGAGTGAGGTGAGTCAGTTGGGGGACTGATCTTTACTGAGCTTCACCCAAAATTGGTGAAGTCAAGGCATCTCTTCCCTGACATGAATGGCCTGTGCTCAGGCTGGTGAGCTGCGGGCTGCTTCCCCTCGGAGCAGTGGGTCCTGCAGGCATCTCCACAGGGGGATGGCAGTGCCCAGGTGCTCCGCGGCTGCTGGGTGTTTCGCTATCTCTGAGCAGCCGTATCTGAGGGGCAGCACCCACGATGGGCTCTGGCACAGGCTGGCACCGCTAGTTCCCAGTCCGGCAGTGTGGGTGGATGCGGTGCCTGCGGGGCACCGGCACCACCTGGGGAGCGGGGAACATGGGGCAAGGGACACCGCGGGGGTATCACCTGGGGGAGGCCATACCCGTGGGGCCAGGGAGGGCTGTCTAGGGGCTGGCACACCTTGAATGCGTGGGGCTGGGGGAAGGGTGACAGTGGGGTTGGGACATGCCGTGCCCGTGGGTGTGTGAGCAGGGTGGGACACGCC
>VXBU01002999.1:83358-95085 GCA_013400315.1 Bombycilla garrulus | reverse complement strand
GGGCCACGTCCTCTGCACTGTGTTATGGGCAGGGACAGCCCGTCAGCGGCTCTGCTCGCACGGTGGGGCCTCCTCCTCCTTCTCCTCTTCTTCCTCCCGCGGGCATCAGCTCCAGCCTGGCTGGGACGTGGTGGGCTGTCCCCCGGGACGGCCCGCGGCGGTGGGGCCGGGTCCCCCCGGGGGCGCTGGGAGAGCGGCTCGGGCGGCACCTGCCCCGGGGGTCCCTTGCCAGGCCCCGGCTGGGGCTGCGGGGGGGGCGCCGGGGCGGATGTGAACCCCGGCATCCGCCGCCCTCTGGTGACAGCCAGCCNCGGGCGGCACCTGCCCCGGGGGTCCCTTGCCAGGCCCCGGCTGGGGCTGCGGGGTGGGCGCCGGGGCGGATGTGAACCCCGGCATCCGCCGCCCTCTGGTGACAGCCAGCCGCGGGCGGAAGGGCCCGTCGGGGACAGTCACCCACCCGAAATCAGCAGCTGCCGACCGAGCGAGGTTTTCGAGCGTTTTGCGGGTTGTTTAGGGAAATCACGCAGGCGGCGTGCGCTCAGCAGCCCGGGTGTCATGTTTGGGAAGGTGGCCTGCATGGGAAGGCAGAGGGAATGGCTGCGTGGTGGGTGCTGGGGAGGTGGGCTTGCTCACAACCCGCCCGTGAGCGGTAATCCATCGGTGCGAGGGACAGACACTTACCTCCGGGGTTTCCACACTCCTTTTGTTATTTTTCTTTGAAAGAAAGAGTGTGGAATTTGCAGCTGCTGCGGAAAGTGTGTGGCAGAGGAATGTTGTGCTCTAGATTTAAATTTTAAAAGTCATTTCCACTCGTTTCATTTTTAAAAACATCAGACAAGCAGGGATCTGCTTACAGACCTGCCCTCTCCCTGAATCGTGTTTGTTTGCATCAGCAAAGAGGGGAGGTTGGGAAATTGTGGAGAGTGTAGCAGTCTTGAACCCCGACACGATGCAGCGTCTTGGCAAGCTTGGTAACACGAGGAGGTGAACAAGGTCCGGCAGGTGACACAGGAGAAAACTCAATGTGATAGTGCTGGAGTTACTTTTGGCAGGGCTGGGCTTTAGGTTGAGGAGCGGGAGAATGAAGTCATCCTGGAAAGCCTCGTCACCGCCTTGTTTCACAGCAGCAATTCCCGTGGTGCGGGTCTCGGCGTGAGCAAGTGGCGGGGCCCTGATGGGGACTCTGCGTGTCCCAGCACGCAGTCCCTGCACTAGGGCAGGGCCCTGGTGGGAGTTGGCAGGGCCGGGGGGTTGGGAAGGGATTGGTTCCAAGGGACGCTGCTGCCTCAGTGTTTGTTGCCGGGGAGTAAACACTTGCCCTCGCCTGACCTCCAGCCCCTGCTCCCATAGCATTTAACCGTAACGTTGGATTCCTGCTGACTCCAGTGGGGCCTGGACATGTCCCTTCCTGTGGAGCCTGGTGTGGTCAGGACAGCAGAGCCCTGCTGTCACCACAGCTCTATGGCTGTGGGCCTTGGAGAGCTGGGCTTGTGGACCAGTGTCCAGCCACTGTTGGAGCAGTGCTGAGGCTGTTTCAGCTGTGCCACTCGCCTGCTTTGTTTTTGTTCCCCATGTGAGAGGTTTCTTATCCACTGAAAGAAGGAAAGCTGGTGGGGTCACTGCACTGTGGGAACTCTGCTATTCAGAGGCACAGCTTGCTGAGGAGCTCTCTTGCTTCCCTGCTTTTGCAGCAAGTTCTGCAGAGCGGCTCTCCATGCTCTATTTTTTATGTCTGCCCTCTCCAGAAGTGGCCTTTAGGGAATGATGGATAATTTAAATTTTACTGGTGGGGCTGCTCTTTCACTCCTGTTGGCTTACTCCAGATTGGATGAAGGCCGCAGCCCCTACGCCCTGCCTCAGCTGGTGCTGAGCTTTCTCAACCCCTCTGCCCTTGGCTCTCTTCTCTCTCTGAGCATACAGAGCAGGAGGAGGAAGTTCCCTCCCTATTTTCAAGGGACCTCTGAGGGCAGAGAAGCACATCTTTGCCCCTGGTATTCCTCCTTGCTGCCTGCTACAGGCTGCTTGCCCTGGCACATTTCTGCATGACTGTGCTGAATACCAGAGGCCAGAGATACCCAAGCTTTGCTCTCTGAGTATGAGCGTGATTGAAGGGGATGGTTATTGATCGGAGTCTTCAAAGTCAAAGATTCTTGTCTCTTCCCAAGTCCTTTACATGTTCTTACTGCTCTGGGCCTGCCCATGTTTGCCCTCTGCTAGATCTGGTTGGCACCATCGTGTGCTGTGTGGAAATGCACCATGCCTGGGGGCCAGGACACTTCCTGATGCAGAAGAAGAAAACCTGTTGTTGGTAGGTGTGTGACCACAGACGTGAAAGGAGAAAGTGAAGCCATATGGTTAGAAAAGTGGTGTCCTCAGCATGCTGTCAATGGAGCTGTAATCAAATTATCAGAGGCTTTGGTAGCTGGAGGAATTAATGAGTCGGGTTTGAAACAGGACAGGTGTGAAGGGCAGCATGGGAGAAATCCTGAAAGGAGATATTTGTATGCTGGCAGATGGTTTGTTGCAGGTTATTTAGTGAGATTGTTGCAGGTTACTTTGTGAGAGTCTTCTGTGAGAGGCTTTTTCGGATGTCTCTCCATGTCACATAATTTCCGGGGACCCCCTTCCTCCAGGGAGCTATGTGAGTCTCTGTGTCCTGGTAATGCCATCTTACCGTGTTTCTGATCCTTCCTGCTGTCTGCAGTTGGATCTGCTGAGCATCTCTGCTCCCTGGAGCCTATTTTCTGACCAGCTCAGTTCCTTTGTTATTTCATTTTGCTTTTGCTCGTGAGCAAGTGAGCCAGGTGAATATAACCTCCAGAGAACTTGGTCTCACAAAGTTTGAGGCCTGCTTTAAAAATTATTTTCTTTGACAGGGAAGTGTCTCATCCTCCTTTTGGCTTTGCCCTTCTCTTTCACAGTCTCCCTTGCTTGGCCTGTGAATGCCCAGCTGCCAATTAACATGTTTTCCCCCTGTTTCCATCTGCATCTTCAGCTGGTTGTGAATCCTGAATGAAGAGCAGCTGGGCTCACATGCTCTGCATTTCAGAGAGCCTTTTCAGGACTGGCCAGTGGTTTGCAGTCACACTTGCCTGTGGCCCAGACAACCCCCCAGCTAAGCAGCATGATGGTAGAACAATACTAGGATGAGAAACCTTCAAAGGAGTCCTGTGTGCTGCAAAATGGGAAGTTAGTGATTCAGCTGGAAGTGCTTTTTAGTAACAATCCATGTCCTGGGCCAGGGCTGATGTCAACCCTGAGATTCTTGTTGTTGGAAGTGAACAAAGATGCGAAGCCCTTTATGCAAGAGCTGAGGTGGTAATCCAGATCTCCTGGCCTTGGTCCATTTGGGGTAATTGCATTCTTCCTGGGTATTGTTTTCAACCCATTCCTGTCAGATACATTGCCATCGCTTCCTGTGCTGCTGCAGTATGTGGGTGGCAGTTCTTCAGCCATGTCCAAAGCAATTCTCGTCACTGCTCAGGCTTAGCGCCTTTTGAGCCTTCTCTGAAAGACAGAGTGCTAGGGAAGGGACGTGGTGGAGGGTTTTCATTATATGTATATTTATATATACACATGCTGCATTTACTGGGGCTTGTTCTGCTTGTAAGCTCTCCAAAACAGCAGCCCTTGTGCCTAGCTGGTACAGTTTCCAGGTGGGACTTCTGGGATGCCAGTGCAGGTGTCACTAAGCACAAACTGTCTGGGTGTCCTCAGGACTGTTCTAAGGGCTGAAACCCCAGTAAGGTAGCGTGGCCATGCCTCCCTGCCCCACAGTGTGAAGCACGGCAGCTCTGGTCACAGCTGTGCTGTGCTGTGGTGGTGCTGCAGGGTGGTTGCCTGTGTGGATGGTCAGGCTGGGGAGCAGGAACTGCCTCGCAGCAGCTTTTGCCTATTGTGTCGGCAGCCAGGGGAAGGTCAGAGCTGATCCTGGGGAGCTGATACCGTCCTGGTTTTCAGCACCTGCTATGCTCGAGGACCTAGCCCCCGCAAAGTGTGATCTCCAGTGGTCTGCAATTAAAGCCCTGGGAGCCTGGGGAGGAGACTTAAACAACATCTTTGTGATGGTGTTGGCAGGCTTCTCGGAGATTTCTATTAAGCAATTGTCGTTTTCTCCCTTCCCTGTAGCCTGGGAAACGCTGCGGCGTTGGATTTGTCTTGGTCTGTTTGGGTTGTTGGGAGGGGTGTCTCTCCAGCAGTGGAGTTTGTCCCTCCCTGCCCTGGCTCTGTGTCTCCATGGGGTGGCTTAGCAGGTGGCCTGTGGGGACCACAGCCAGCGCCTGTTCTTGCAGATAAACCATATGCCGGTGCACCCACTCGAGTACAGCAAAGCCTGTGTGGTGGAGAAACCTACAGCTGTGTGGGTGGACAAGAACAAAGCCAAAGGCACAGAAAGGCCTTTATTTCCCCGTGAAATCTGGGAAGGGAGATCGTGGATGTGACCTTAGCAGCTCCCTCTAGGGAGCCAACTGTGCACCCATGTGGAGTTGTGCAGGGAGCTGGGTGTAGCTGGAACCCAGGAGGGAGTCAGGGCTGCAGCTGGAGGGGCAGCCTCAGCCCTGGTAAAAGATGTGGTGGGATCTTTGAGCTGGTGGGGTGCTTGGCATCTCTCATTCTGTGCATGGGCCACTAACTCACTTGGCTTGGATGAGCAGTTACTGCTGAGCATTCCAGCTGAACCTGTGTGTGTGGACTTGTCTTTCCAGGTGACCCAAGACAGCCAGAACAACCAACCTGAAGGCCACACTGCGAGGGCTGACAGCTGAGAGCTGCCTTCTCTGTCTGCTTCAGCCCTACACCGAGGTTAGCAACTTTCAAACATCACTGGTTTCCTTTTCCTCATCAGGGCCATGTGAAGAAACAGCGAACTCTGTGCTCTTGTCCCCATGGCTCAGAGGGATAACTCTGTAAAGTAGATGTCACCCAGGTGAGGTTCTCCCACAGCCAAGGTTTTCTGGGTGCTCCTGCATCCCACCTCACCGTCAGCATGGCAAAGGGAACCTGGATGTGTGGAACCAGTGCTGCCAAGACTGTTGAACCCTGCACACAGTTGTCAGGAGCTCAAGGGTGGTGTGTTCTAAGCCCTTCAGAACTTGCAGCCTGTGCTGTTGTCCTTCTGCATGCCAGCAGGACTGAATTGGAAGCATTTTCCAGCTGCATGTCCCTGCTGTCCTTCACCTGAACCCAGCTGAGGCTTTACCCAGAGCTTGTGGCAGATATAACTGTGTTCCCTATTAGAAGCATTTGGGTTTTCCCTGCATTTTCCCAGGATTTTGTAGCTTGGCTTTGGGGTGTGAGGCTCAGAGGAAGTGCTTCAGGAGAACCATCAGTTTTTATGTTGCCACTGGCAAGAAATATTATCTTCTCTGAGGTAACCAGCCTGGGGCAGCCTGTGATGGCTGTGGGCTTCCTGCCCTGTCCATGGATGCTTGTGTGCCTGCCTAGAATCCAGCAGTGCTTGCCCCAGCTGCACGGTGTGCTCTCACCTGGAAGGGAGCCCTCATCAGGACTGTGCCTATGGCAGGGCAAACTGAACCCTTCTCTCACCCCAGAGCTCAGGTGTGGTTTGGCCAGGAGAGATCATGTGGGGAAGATAGTCTGGGATGCATGGCTGCCCAGGCTCTGCAGCTCTTCCTCTGAAGTGTCTGCCAGGGAAGTTGGGACCAGTCCAGAGGCAGCTGGAAACTGGGCCTCAGGCCATCTCATCCTTCAGCCTGATGCTGAAGTGGTACCCACAGTGAGTGAGGCAGGAGTAGATTTACCCTTGAAGGTGAAAGGAGGAAGGAAGTCCTTTGCTCATGCCAGTGCTCTGTGCTGCAGATCACCACTCACACAATGCAGGGATGGCAGAGTGGCCCCTCTATCCAGCTGGGTTATGGCATCCACTGATACCTGTCCCATGATGGGATTTTATATCTCTCTTAGTGATGAGAGAGATGGCAAAGGCCAGACAAAAGGTTTGCTCTCAGTCCTGCTGGAGTTGCTTGTAGATCCCAGTCCACTAAGCTCACAGCATCCTTTCAGGGCTCCTCTGCCCTTTTAACAAGGGGCATTTTAACACAGGGCTCATCACAGAATCATAGAAAGGCTTGGTTTGGAAGGGACCGTAAAGAGCACATTCCAATCCCCCTGGAATGGGCCAGGGGAGCCACACACCACACCAGGTTGCTCAGGGCTCCATCCAGGCTGTCCTTGAACACTTCCAGGGATGGGGCATCTCAACTTCTCTGAGCAACCTGTGCCAGTGCCTCACACTCCTATAGTATTGGATCCACTTTTCTCCCCCCTTCCTTGCTAACCAATTCTCTTAATATCTTTGTGGTCAGCAAATCTCCCATTTATGTGTAAAGCAGCAGTTTTTCCTTTTGCTTGGCCACAGCATGAAGCTGTTTTCTGGTTTGTGTATCACCTTATTCAGGTGATATCAGTGAGTTTATATTTGGGATGAATTAGCGATTTTGGCTGGTGGTAGTCTGGAAACTGATACAGCTTGCAGACCCATGAACAGAATTGCAGTGCCACTCTTGGGAATGAGATGGAAACCTGTGCTGGGAAACCTAATGACTGGGCAAAGTGGAGTTTATATCTTCAACAGAAAGCAGTCAACCTAACGTCACACGGCTTTCTCTTGGTGTAGGCTGCCCTTGCTCCAGAGTCTGACCAGCTGATGCAGCACTAGGTTGTCTTTCCACTGAAAACCACAAGAAAATGCTGCCTCCTTCAGAACTGGTGCTCTGGGTTCCTTGTGGATATTGGCACTGGAGTTATGCAAGGAATCCCCTATTTGCCCTACCATCTCTGTTGCAAATAGGTCGAGCATTCAAAGATCCTGTTCATGGGAGTGTTGGGACAGCTGGATCCTTGTTCAGTTCTTGCTGCTCCCAAGAATGGAGGAGAGGATCATCTGCTGAAGCTATTTTAGGTTTCTGAACGTTGCCGGTGTCCTCTGAGCTCCTATTTGTGTGCAATCCTACGACTTCCTGCTAAGATCTGTGTGAGAATCCTGTATCCTCATGTGTGAGGATGTCCTTGGGCACAGGGTCCTAGGGATTAGGAGGAACTTTGAATTCCTCACTTACCTCAACGTCTAAACCATATCAGCTGTATCTGTGACCCCTTTTTCTAACCTTTAGCTCCTTGGACATTGCTTTGCAGATGCCCACGTGTTGCCTGGTGGGAAGCAGGCTGCAGCTTTCCAATTTTTCCCTGCCAAAAATGCAGCATCCTTCCTGTTTGCAGCAGTTGATTCCTATTGTCCCAGATGGGAGCATGCCTTGCCGAAAACAGTCCTCCACAAAACCTCTAGGGGTGGAAATACTCCAAAGCCCACAGCTGAGTGAGATAAAATGCTGGCTCTGGCCACCTCTTTTTGGCTGGATGGCTACTTGCCATCTGCCACCACTGTCCTCCAACGTGGCACAGGGTGAGGTCTCCTGGCCTCTCCCTTCTTGGTACACCCAAGACTTTTGGCTTCCCTGCACTTTCTGGTTTCCACCTGCTCAGGTAATTTTTCAGCAGTGCTGAGCATTGCTAGGTTTCGTGTTGAGGCAAGATGTGGCTCTGCAGTTTTGGCCCATCTTTATTTTTAGCTGTGTAAGGCATGGTTGATGGTATCAGAAGGAAGTTGCAGGGCCTCCGGAGCTCCATGACTCATCCTGGATCAGGACCCAGGCTTTGCTAGCTTCTGCTATAACCCTCAAGTGATGTAACTGGTTGTGGGAAAGGGCAGAACAGAGAGAAAAGCAGAGCTTTTAGAAGTTGGTTTGGTTTGTTTTTTTTTTTTTTTTTTTTTTTTTTTTTTTCTTCACAGTTTTTACTTTTTTTTTTTTTGCTTGTCTGCACAGTTGTTGAATTTACATGTTGAAAGATGCTGACAGGTATCACTCCTGAGTGTGGTTCAAGAAGTTCTTGTGTCTTGCACCTGTGTGAGAGAGGTGAAAGGGAGAGGAGCTCTGCTTACCACCCAGCCTGGGTAACTGTTTAGTGGCATGTAGGTAGGGAAGAGTTTTCAGGGCAATAAACAATGTAGGATCTTGTCTCCGATTCAAGCCTTAGTGAGGTTTGGTGCAGCAGTTACAGGCCTGCCTGAAGTGGAAACTGTCTGGAACTGGAGAGCAGAGGCCTAGGAGGTGCCTGCCAGGATGCAGCAAGAAGAATCTGAGACCCCCATTCCTGTCAGATCTGGTGCTGCTGCAATGGTGAAAGAGCTCCTGGGGCTTTCTGACCTGCAGGCAGCTGTGTTGGGCTGGACTGGATAGGGGCTGCATGTGCCTGTGGGACAGGTGAGGAGGTTGAAGCATCCCTGCCTGCCACAGCATGAAGGAGATGCAGTTAAGAAGGCCTCTATTCCCCAAATCTGTCAGTGTGGCCCTCCTGTGCCTTGCCTTGAGAATAATCAAGGTGGGGTGCAATGCAGTTTGGTCCAGAGTAGAGTCCTTACCCCTGGGGCGGGCAGGGATGAGGGCTTGTGGGAGGGGGGATCCACCTCTGCACCCTTCCTTCCTTGGTGAAGGTGCTGCCTCTTAGGAGCTTGTTGAGGCTTTTGGGTGTTTTATGTGTGGGGCAGGGGGGAGAGGACAAGCAAGGGGGAACAGGGATGGGCGAGCAAGCTGGTGGGTGTTGCTATGGCAACTTGCCAGTGGCAGCATCACTGATGTGGCAGAAGAGCAGTTGGGTAAATGTGTAAGGTGCCACAGCCCTCAGCGCAGCCCCGTCCCAGCGGTGCCGTGGGCTTGGCACCCCTGGGCTCCTGCCTGACAATCTGGCATCTGGAGCTGTTCCCCTCTGGCAGCAGCCTCAGGATGAGTGGCCAGGGGTGTTTTGTCCATCTTCTCCCCTCTCTCGCCCCTTGCTGGGGTGTGGGCAGGCAGCTCCTGTTTGCAGACCTGTTTAGTTTGAAGCCCTGGGCTGCAGAGCAGGCCCAGCCGGGAACAAACCCATCTCCTGATACTCTCACTGTACCGTGGAAGAAAGCGAGTCATTTTGCTGCCCTTGCTTATCCTCGGCTGATCAATTTAAATGGCTCCAGCCATGACTGCACCTCCCCAGGATGCCTGGCCCTGTGCTGTGCTGTTCTGTCCACCTTGCACAGCCAGTTTGTCTTGGTCCAGAGTATCTGTACTCTGAGGGAGAGCAGACGCTCCTGTGACCCCTCTGATATGGTCTGGGACCATCCTCTGGGGCAGGTAAAGGAGAAGTTGAACATTTTTGAAGCTGCCTTTGGGTAGGCCCCCTTACCAGATACTGGTAAGAGAGCTGGCTCCTGTTGGTGAGGGGGAAATCATGCACTCACTGGCAGAGGGAATGGGTCAGGAAGCCATCTCCAGCCTGGCCACAATGTGAGTGTGACTGAGACCTGACCTGTCATCCATGATGTGCCTAAAGGCCTGGATGGAAGCCAGGGAAAAGGACCTGCTGGCAGCAAGCACAGCTTGCTCGTATCAACATGGATGGCTGTGTGAGCTGTAAACCTCTCTCATTACACCTCTCAAAGGTCACTGCTGGCAGTGAGCTACAATGCCCTGCCCACAGCTCTGTGCCCAGCCTGGAGTGAAACAATGCTCTTTGAGATGTGTGGGCTTGCCATGGGGTGGCACACGCCGCTCTAGTGCCTGTGGCCAGAGTCTGTCTGGGACGAGGGTGTTCAGTCCAAAATGGATGGGAAGGGATTCCTGTATGTGAGCTACCCAAATAGCTCTGCACTCACAAATGTCATAGTCCTAGCCTGAGCTGTGATCCTTCCTTTCCAGGGTACAAGCCTTCATGTATTGCCCTGAAAACCATTTCACCCTTTCCAGTATGTCCTAGTGTCCTTCTGTGATGTAGGGTTACTGTAAGATCTCCCCACTTCTGTCCAGCTCTGCAGTTTCAGTCATCTTAAAACTCCCAAATAGTCTAGACTCGTTTGCACAATGTTCCCTGGACTCCAGACCCTGGTGTTCCCAAGGGAGAGCAAACAAGGAGGTGGAAGCTGGAACATGGAGGCTCTGGGAAAGTCTGCTTCCTCCCTCTCACTTCGAACAGGTTCCTTCCTCTTTCAGAGGGGAACAGCTTGCTCTGCACTGGAGGCTGGAGCTTCCTTCCCGTGGAGGAATCTGGGACGCTGGTACCTGGCACCGAAGGCAGTTTTGGGTCAGCAGCTGGAGCACTGCTTTCCATATATGTGACCCTCAGCACCTGGTGTGAGAGTTGGTGTCACATTATATTATGGGTGCAGGTGATGGCAGAGCATGGTAAAAGTCCACTGAGCCACACTGTAGTTTCCTCTGACCCCACTTTTACAGCTGCTGGTTTCTCATCTTTCCTCTGGACTAAGGCCCCGGGATGTGCTATGAAATGTCACATGGGAGTGATGCAGAGCCCAGCAGATGAGGCTCTGGGTCATATGTGTGTGGTGGGGTGGGAATTGCCATTTTCTAGGCCAGAGGATGTTTTCTATTGTTTGTAAAACACCTTGCCTGCCAAGATTGCTGTCCGAGGCTCAATCTCTTGGGCAGTGACCCCATGAGTTCTTTGAAGTGACCCCATGTAATCTCAGAAGTGCTGCCCCCTCTTTTTCTGTCCTACCTGTTCATACTACACAGTTTTAAGCACAAAGTACCAAAAAAGCTCAAAGGTAGCAGTGTCATATACTCTGCTACTGATCTGGGGAGGAGTTAAGGTAGGCAGTACTGGAATAAACATTTAGGGAGAGGCAGCCAGGAGAGATGTCCTCCTGGCTGAGCCGTGGTGTTGAAGCTGTGAGTGTGCTCTGTGGGTTACGTGCTTCTTTGCTTTGCCTCTGCCATTACCTGAGGCAAGTCCAGGACATCCATGCCTCCTTGTAATCAGCAGCATCACTCTGAAAAATTGGCCAGTGCCCTGTGGGCCATCAGAACTAACTTGAATGCTGCTGCTGTGGGAAGAGTGGTGGGGATTTCAGCAGAGAGGCGATAGCGTCGTGGGACCAAGTGGAAACTTGCACTCTGTGGGTGTTTCTACCTGCATTCCCTAAATTGTGAGAAGGCAGCGGAGTCCAGCTGTGCTGTGCAGATTGGCTGGAAGACACGTGAAGAATGGTTTGCAAGAGCCAGCTCGTAGCTCCTCTCAGGCCAGGATAAAATGCCTGGATGCCATGTACCAGGGTTTGCTTGCTGCCAGTCAGCGCTGCTGGAGCTGTCAGGCCAGCGCTGCCACTCAGCCCTTTCTATACCAGCGTTTGCATTGCTGATGAGATTAGCATAGCTGGGCCAGCAGTGGACAAAGGGTGTAATTCTCAAGATCCTCTCTGCTGTGGCTGCCAGCAAAATAAAGCAGTTATGGCATCAAGTAGGCAGCCTGAGCTTTGCTCTTAATTTGTCTTTTAACAGCAGCAAAAGCTAAAAATAAGCTGGTTTTGAGGAACTAGAATATTCTCAGGCTTTTCAATTAGGTCTGGTCTGCCAACTTCTTTCCTGGACTGACAGTCTGGGATCTTAAGGTATTTGCAATGATCTTTTGTGGCCATTTGATAAATCTGGAGAGAGAGAACAGAAAAAGTGGTGGCATCAATCTGCCACCCTGAAAGTGCTCTTATTGCTGCTGTGCCTGTTCCCTGTAACCAAAGGCTGTTTTGTGGCTTAGATTTGTTGAGGAAACAGACTTAGAGCTCTTCTCTTTCTTCTGTGCAGCAATTTCCCTGGCAGCTCAGTAGGAATGATTTATTACAGATTTCAGCTGTTTAATTCTGTTTCCCTACAATATGACAGT